>BJCN01320906.1:0-15344 GCA_018326445.1 Flaveria brownii
AACACTGCAGACCCCACACATGCTGAGCCTTGTGCATATTTATATATTTAACTATTTGTATTGCGGCTATTGCCAGAATTTTGACCTACTACGTTACATAATTATACCTTTTGACCCTTAAAATTGTCAAAACAGAAAATTGGAATGCATTTGGACCAAGCTCAAAATGCACCCTTTGTGATGCTAACATTAAGGCATATAGGTAAACTTCGCTTAAAGTTTGGGGCTAATTACGTAAAAAAGGTAGTCAACTTTCGTTGAAAAACTTTTTCGGTAACCACGGTTTTTGTTGAAGCAAAAAGGACAAACCCTTGATATTTTTCCATTTCAGGTGACCAACTTCTATTGTTTTGTAGTTTAAGGTAACGACCCTCACTTATTTTCTACTTTTGTCATTGGCCTAAAAATTGTCGTTTCAATTGTGGTTTCTAGGCTATATCCAATATATAAACAAAATAGTGAATGTATTTTAAAGTTGGTTACCGAAAGGTAAAATGTTGGAACTAATATGCAACATTAAAATGGAAATAATTATAATTTAAAATTTTTCATGGGAGGAATGAAGCAATAGTTTACCTATCATAAAGTCCTGCACCGGCGTAGCCTTCTAGATCTTCACCATTGGAATCAGATCGGAAAATGATGGATCTTTTTATGAAAAGACCAATGGGTTTGCTTGGGTAACCCAAAACCTGCAGAATTCATGAGATGCGAATTTGAACATGATATATACATGGGTTGAGGAACTTAATTGCACAGTTGCAAAGATAACCTGCCTTCAATTCAAATTAGGCCCCCAATTTTGGACACATGTTTAAAATGGGCCGAGCAGATTGAAGGTCTTGAAGTGTTTTTAAATGTTTGCAACATCCTAAATCGCTATATGTTTTAAGAATATTGCTTTGATAGTATAGTTTTTGTAGTATGCATTGATATTTATCAAAATTAGGAAAAAGGACAAAAGTGTTCGTAGGTCATCCAAACCAAACTAGAAATATAACTGCTTTTACCCCTTATCCCACTTTCTTATGTTGTCACCTCTATCATGCTGTATATGAACTTATATCTTTTTAATACGACTTGAACACATTAGTCCAACACTCTTAACAATATATTTATTCCCAAGTGAAATACAGAAAAGACTACAATAAGTAGACTATGTACCTTAGGAGAATCAAGTTTGTCTTTCTTGGCAATGAAACTTAAAGCCCGGCCAGGATAAGCTCCGACCAAAGTCTCCCCAAGTCCCTTTACAACCTGTTAGCATAAAAGACAGTTAAAGACACGTGTTATAATTCCATGTCTGTCACTTTAGCAACATGCATGTAACATTTGACGTAGTTAAAGAAAACCATATGTTAAAGATACAGTTTTATTATAACTGTTGGACTATTTGTTAAAATATTACAGGGGATGTTTTAACCCAAGTTAATAATATTAATATTTATTTATGATGTCAGCTTATATCTCCGGTGGGTGTCCGGAAGACTAACTTGAATACTTCAAGAAAACAAGAGAGATTAACTAACCTCAGCATATATCTCTGATGGATCTCCTGAAGATGGATTTGTGGTATGAATAACAAATGCATAGTCAGCATTTATTATTTCCTGAACCAAGACAGCCATGCATAAGAGGTCATGATCTAGTTTCACTTTTCTTGTACTGAAGTATGCTCTCTCGTTCCATTTTGAAGCCCAAACCTGGAAAATGACAACCAAATCCGTACCTCGTGTATATTAACATGTGTAAGCTAAGTGATTTAGAAAACCTTAAAATTTTTTAACTCTATTGCTGGAGAAAGGATAGTTTAATTATGATAATAAGCAATGTGGAATTTTTTTTTTCCGTGATTGAAAGTAAAATATAAGTGAGCACACTTTGTGCAGTTTCCGCTTATCATGGTATACCATTCGTATACCTGAGAAAATGGAAAATGACATAGGAAGACGTCAAAAAATACGTAGAGGTGGCAAATGAGGGGTCTTTAGTAATGGGTCATAACGAGTAACCTTTTGTGCATAGCAGGGCAGGTTGACCCAAAAGAGTTTTTGTCCAAAATTTAAACGTTTTTACAAGCAATTAGCGTGTAAAATATAACTGCCAAAGTTATATAACATCAGATTAACTTAAATTATTTTTTATTTAATGATATAGGAGGCTTTATGCATTTTAAAATACACTTTGGAAGAGCTTCAACTATTAGATATGGTTCCTAACTTCCTTGTTAGCTATATTTTATGATTATACTTGTTTGATCCATTAGAGATACGATTTAACCTAATCAGCCTTTCTAAAAGAAAATGGGTCAAATTTTCATTCCTATAATTGAGAAACATGCTCCTCTAACCTTCTTAATAGCAATCCATGCCTGTTCCCATCTCTGCTGACCTTCATCCCCAGGCCATGGCATACCAGAGGTTTGCATTTTGTTTTTCAGCTCTTGAACCTGAAATAAAAGTAGCCATTATCATTTTTTCAAAACGCCGACCATATCAAAACCAACAATTTAAAATAGATATGGAAGTTACCAGTTGGGGCGGTGCAACCAGCTCCAAAACCGTTTTGCGGATCTCCTCAAGGACGTCAAAGTCTACCGCTGCTAATTTTTCCTTCAATACTTGCAACTTTTTAGACACCCCCTGCAAATTTAATATATTCTTTATATGAGATTTTGGCACTTTTGCTAAATCACTACAACTGAAAAGTAAAACAACACTAAGTAAACCTTCATACACAATATTTGTCTTAGTGAGTTGCAAAGGAAGATTAACCTTCATTCACAAATGTTAAAGTTTTATTAAAGTATAAAGATATGGAGTACCTGATTCAGTTCATCAGAAAGAACTTTCTCAAAAGTTCCAAAAGGTAATGCGACTGAGGTAGGAATGCCAACCCAAGATGGGACTTTTCCTTTAAGATATGCAATATTACGTGATTTAGCTCCAACCTTAAAAAGTTCAAAGAAAATTAATTACAAAATAAATATATATATTGGTAAACATGAGTTTATAATGTATATAAGGATGGCAATGTAAGCCTAACCATTTCACTTGTGAACTCCTCAGACGATATAGCATATTTACCAGCAAACTGTTTTTTGACCAATTTTATGTTTGGTGGTTGACCAACTTCTTCCTCATTAGTTGATCGTTTAAGATCTCCCTCTTGCACCTCACTAACAGCATACTCACAAGGCGGAGAACATAAGTTGTATAAGGACAGTCAAGACTAATATAAGATAAAATCTTTAGTTTATTACGCACAAGGACATTACCTATAAGTTATATCCGCTGATGTAGGTTTTAGTTTCAACAATTTCCCTTCTTTTGATCGAAGATCATCCAAAATATTGGGATCAAAACATGTTGCAAAGCAAACCTACAAAGGAAAATGCAAATCATCTTCAAAAGGCATGCCTCATAGGTAGAGGTGACAAATTTGACCCATGTACTTATGAAAAGGTAGAATTGAGTTATGCTTTAGCTCTAATAGGTAGAATTCGACCGGTCCAACCGGGAATCAGAGGGAGGACCGAACCGAGCAGCCGCAGATCATTTTGAATTGGTTCGACTGGCCGGTTCGTCCCGGTTCGGTGGTCGGACAGGAATTTGGGTATTTCTTAATTTTTTTAATTTTTTTTTGGATTTCATGGGTTTCGGGTGGGTTGAACGTTAAATTAGAGCGTTGGACATAAGATTATGGTTAGTTTTATATATAACTATAAAAAACACATATGATACTTATATTGAATTATATATAATTATCCGGTTCTTAAATCTGGTCCGACTAGCGGACCAGTAAGTCATCCGGTTAGCCATCCGATCCGGTTTTGAAAATTTTGCTAATAGGTCATACGGGTATAATAAAAGGTTAGTGAATAGCCATTTGGTCAAACATGTCAAAAGCAGCCCAGAATGTATTTCATTACATACAACCTCCTAAATCATGATATTAAGAAAATATTATTATCACAATATATAGTTTTGCAACAGTAAATAGCCCACTGATTGTATAAAAGAACTTTAGATTGGTAAAGTGCTTCAGGTCAACCCAACCTTGTTCAACACATGCTAAACGATAGAGTTAACCATTTTTACCCAATCCCACTTTAACTTGCTACCTGACCCGTCCATAATTCCAGGGTAATGATGTTTTGTGTTAGACCAATACCTTGCTGTTTCTTGCTCGAACAGAAACATGAGATAAAACATCTGGCATGTCAGGTGTCACTACAGCAACTGTACCATCAGGAATTTCCTCCTCTCCCCTCACAGACTTTGCCACTAAAATAGTTGGCAATTCATAAGTTTTGTTTTGAACAGAAAGTAACTCATCAACAACCACAACATATCCAATAGCTTCAATAGGGCTGATAACCTGCCAACTGTCAACAGGAAGGGAAGTTGTATTTAGAAGTTTTTAAAGTTGAATGACATCTTAAATCTGCAAAACTGATTAACCACAAGGATGTAAAACCAACCTTCCCAAATGAGCTACATTGCGAAGAATAGGGTCAAGTCGGTTAACCAATGATGATAAAGAAGCAGCTGATCCTGCACGAATCATTTCTTCCGTGAAGATGCTCACCTTCAAGGATTTAAAGAGCAGGGTGGATCAAGAAAAGTTACATAAAGCAAAATAAAGAGAAATGTCTACCGATTAGGCATGAATTGGCCCTCAAGTGGAAATATATTATATATGATGATGTCATTTTTTTTATTCATGACATAAATACCCTTCCGATTATTAAGTAATTGCGTAAAATTTATAACTATACAGTCTCATTGTAATTAATTACTAATAACTTACCAATAGTCCCCTCTTCTATTGTTAGTTAACATTACCTACTTTCTTAAAAAAAATTAAAAATATTAAAGTATTATGAATATGTAACAAAAAATAAAATATTCCTTTTAAACAAGTTATACCATTTAAAAATTCTCTTCAAAGTATGAAAAATAAACCCGATATTGACATCTTATTGGTGTCTTGTATTTATTTATTTATTTATTTATTTATAATCTCATCATAAAAGGAATACCACATATTCTTAAAAAAAAAGAAGAAAGTTCTATAATTCTATTTTATGTATTCTAAAGTACAACCCTACTATATTTTGTCTCATTGTATGTGTTTTCCACCGTATACGGATTGCTTACTATACGTTGTTTGAGTAATTGTGTTTCCACTGATCCTCCTGTATTGTGGCTCATTTTATGTTTTTCCCAATGTATATAGATTGCTTACGATGTGTTATCCACTGATTCTACTATATTGTGGCTCATAGTATGTGTTTTTCCACTATATATAGATTGCTTACTATGTGTTTTCAACTGATCCTACTATACTGTGGCTCATTGTATGTGTTTTCCACTGTATATGAATTGCTTACTATGTGTTGTTTGAGTGATTATTGTGTGCTCCTCGTTCATCATCATGAATTGCTGCTCATGAAGTGCTTCGTGTGTCTACTACATATTGATTGTCTACTGAGCTTTGCATTCTCTCCTTATAGGGTGCTTTGGTCCTGTTATGTGTGTCGGAGCCAGGGGGGTCTCATTGGAAGCAACCCATCTATCTTAAAGCACAGAGGTAAGGTTAGCCTACAACCCACCCTTCCTAGACCCCAACAATAGTTAGTGCTGTAGAATTACTATGTTTTGTTATGGTTATGGTTAATGAATTAATGTACAACCCTGTATTATCAGCTATTTACATGATTTACACCTCCTCAAATATTATAGTTTTTATCTACAACTATATCAACAAGTGTTTTAGTTATTACATGATTAGTTATCTTAGGCTGCTAGTGTTACACAGGTTAATAGGTAGTAACATTGTAAATCCTTATATAGCACAGCAACAGATTTATAAAAAGAAAACATTGTTACCGCCCATTGGTCCAAATTAAGCTTGGCCCCAAGGTACTCGGCAGAAGGTTGCAATAGTTGATGATACAATTCTCCTTTGCTTGCTAGTGCAAGTCGGGTTCGATCAAGGACTGATTTTGCAAATAATGCCCAACTATCATCACCAGTCTCCAACATGCTAAGTGCTTGATTCCATCCCTTCAAAGCAAACAGAAACAAAACAAAAAACTGGCAGTTAGTATTTTTAAAGCAATAACCAGTAGAATCAGACTTGACCAGCCCTATTCGAGTTTCATCCTTCTGAGATTAAAAACTAAATTATTGTTAGAAGTAAATCCACATTTTGGTCATATGTGGAAGTTTAGGGGGGGGAATCGTCAAGAGTCTAAAGATAGCTTTGTTTTATTTAGTAAGTTTTAATTAGCTTTATTTAAGGTATTAGTATTCATGTTTTGGCTGTGAATGAGCTGTCATTCCAGCTGTGTTTGAGCTGTGATTTTACAGTAATTAAGGTTAGGATTAGTATAAAAGATGTCATTGTATAGAGTTTAAGGTGTGGTCTTTTGTTCTTCACATTTATAAAAAGAGTCGTGGTAGTTCCCACAAAATACAGAGTATTATCTTTGTTTTTTCTGGGCCAATATTCTAACAATTATATGACAAAATAGTTTCAAAAGAATATCTTCCTATTACGTTTTGACATCTGAAGACACAAAACAATATGCTGGTAAATAAATTAAGTTATTTCACAATTTTTGCTAGGAAATGCATAAAAAGGTAGCATACTTCAGCTTTATTTCTATTTACATAAACAAATGTTCAAAAGTTTTTATTTAGGGACCACTTTAATTTGCCATGTCAGGGTGCCATGTTAACCCCACATCAAGAAAAAGGTCAACATGGTCAAAGTATCCAAAACATCAGCTATCACGTCATCATTTTGATGTGGTAATCAATTCAGCTTACCCTAACTTAACACTTTCAAAAATCGGCTACTTTAACTAATTTATTTATAATATGTTCTTTTTATGCAATTTACCCTCAACGAATGGTAGAACATGACTACACAGGATACAGAAATTACCTTTAAGCAATAGATCAGATCCTCATTGTTATCTGATGAGAGTATGAGGTTCTCGAGAAGAAGAGTGATTAAATATATAACTTTCTGCCAAAACATTGAGGTGTAAGCATGAGATATTTATACCAAACTTAACAAACAATTATACATCTTTAATATGAATAATAGGGTTCTTTTGACAAGTATTGATGTACCAACAGGGCAAATGATACCCGGGAGATAACAGAATATAACACAAGCGGTATATATGATTTACCTCCGGCTTAGCACTGTTCAACTCCTCATAACTCCTTTCAATGGCTGTCCTTACAGTAGAATCCAGGGCAATGTCCAAAAAGAGAACATCCTTGAGCCGATCATTTGGTTTGGAAAGTAAGGGCCTAAGTTCCTCACGTGCCTCTAGTAGTCCCTGAATGAAAAGAGAAATATATATTTTTAATTCATTATGGCAAGCGAAACAATACAAAATGATTTTATGTGCAAGAAGGTAGGCACTAAACCTCAAGAAGAATTTCCACATTCTTATCTTCAACATGCTCTAGAACAAATTGAAGTAGTTCCTGCATGAAAGTTTGTAAGTTATGCCGAATCATGGAGTTCAAGAAAATCCTCCCTTGGAAATTGACATGATTAAAGATACAAACCCAAAGATAATTACCGGAAATCCAGATGGCAGACCAGAAATAGGATTTACATTCACCCCAACCATGAATCCTTGTCCCTGAAATTTAAAAATTAACAAAGAAAAAAGGTTAGCATGAAACCTCAACTTACTTTACTCAGATTTCCATTTTATGTAACCAAATTTGTTTCCACCTATAAAAATGATTGAGGTTTCAAAATTTTCGACTGAATATAATCTTCTAGGCTAACCAGTTTCCAGAAGCCACATCAGAAAAGAGTCAACATGGTCAAAGTTAACAACACATCAGATGCCATCATCACTTTTGACTAGGTAACTGAATCAGACTACCTTAAATCAAACTTTATTACAGTTGGTTACCTATCATTTTATGGTAAGTTTAATGGTATTATGGTTAGAAACAAAGATTATTACACAAAATAGAAATTCTTCCAGATTAAGTTATGTTTCTATGCAATTTGCCAAATATATATCATGCCGAAAAGACCAAGATCCTGGCATTACCTCCGATTTATAGCCCATGCAGTTTGATATTGCAGATTCAAGATCAGCTCCTGAATGAACCGCCTGCACCAATGAGAACATTACGAAGATTTGAGAGCCTGCAGAAAATTGAGCTGGGGGTTTTTTGTTTTGGGAAAAGGGGGGGGGGGGGGGGGTTGTTACTCAAACTTTTGTCATGATTACTTTTTGTTTACATTTGAGTCATTGAAAGATGGACTTTGTCCTGTTTGGATCATTATGAACTTTTTTGTACAATTTGGGTCATTAAGTGGACTTGCCGTAACAGTTTTTGGTTTTGTTCTTTTTGGGTCAATGTTAAAATACCCCATATCTTTTAATGAAATAGATCTACAAAAAAAGTATTAATGACTAAAACGAGACATTTAAAATTACATTGGTATTTTATGCAAAACAATCCAGCAAAATAATACTAGCAATGAATCCAAACCTTCAACGTTCTCATGTAGTTTCCCAGATCACGCAGAAGGCCTTCCTTTTGGTCACTTGAGAATTTTGGCTCATTGCGAATGGCCCGATCATAACTTAGAAGCCGTTCTTTTGTTATTCCATTTGTATTCAGTGTGTTCCAGTAAACACTGATGTCAAAATCACTTTTAATATAATCAATTAGAGCCTGCAGCAAGATGAGTAACAATGTGTGAGCATTTCTGGCATATTATAAGTTTCAAATAAGATAAATTAGCTTCACATGCAATATACCTGACAGATCACAACGTCATCAGGGCTTGTGTTATTATGCAGTTTCTGATGCCATTCTTCCATCATTCCTCCTGCACAATTATTATTTCTCTACATTTGGCAAATAGGAGAACTAATATCAGTTTTGACTGAACAGATATTTACGCAAATTTAATGACACAAACAAACAAACAAACAAACAAACCCAGTATATCCCACTCAAGAGCAGGGTCTGGGGAGGGTAGGTGTAGGCGAGTCTTTCCTCTATCTTGTTAGGAGATAGAGGAAAGACTCGCCTACACCTACCCTCCCACTTAATGATTTAATGACACAAAAATCATTAAATATATTGTGCCACCTGGATGACTAGGATTTCATCACGGATGCGCTGGCCGACATCCCCTTCACCTCCACGCCCAACAGTTGACATGATCATTCTCAGAAGTTCACTATACTGTGGATACTTCACGTATACATCCTGAAGCAAGTCTGTGAGCCTATCCTGAGCTCTGCTTATCTCACTGCACCAAATATTGAAATGAAGAACATACATAAATTAGGGTGTTTGGGAAAAGTTTCTCTTTGTGGCAGAACCTACTTTGTTATCTGCACAGGATACATCAACCCATTGAACATGTAGCTTAAATGTGGACATTTTGACCCATTTGTATATTAATATCTCTATTGCGTTATGTATATCTTTAATAGATCAAAAGTCACCCGATTGTCTGTTTTTTTTAATGCACGGAACCCTCTAATTGTGAATTATTCTACTAGAAATAGTTCTATTATTAGTGTAATAACAAAGTTCTCATGATTTTTCTTATCACACTAATATTAATAAAATTTTAAAAGTTCTAAACAAAAAGTGTTTCAGGCCAACTCGGCCCTGCATGTTATGACCAAAACACCAATCCTGCCCATTAGGCCACCTCTAATGTAGCTCAAAAGAGAAATGGCTCTAAATAAACTTGTAAAAAGGTTCAGCTAGACGCCTTACCGTGGCTTTACATTATAATTTTTGTTCCATATAAGCTGTCTTGTAGCCATAAAACGCATCCATACAAGAATTGCTGCCACACCCAATTCACCAGCGTCCTTGGCTTCTTCCATCAAATTGGCTGCAATATTAAATCTGGAAATGGCAGGATAAAAATTTATTAATTGTGATTAATATAAGCAATCAACTAACATAACTAGTGTCATCTGAGAAAGGAGGCTTCACAATAAAAGGTCCCCTAAACCATGAACAGAAATGTGGCTCATTATGACACCTTTAAGTTCTTCAATCAATTTATAAATATTTCCACTGAAACCTAGTAAATTGCTCAAGATACAAAGCTTAAATGTAAAAAAAAAGTCTAAAAACATTCAATAGAAGTTATCAATTTTGCAGTGATAAATTGCAGATATGGAATGTATTAGAAAAAAATGATCCGTAGTTAGATAGGGTTACTTTATTGGATTTGTCCCTATTGTATAGATGAGCTTTGTCCTTTTAGGGAAACCTGATGGTGTATACATAGAATTCAATGTACATAAGAAACCCTAAAGGGCCAAAGTAGACATTAGGGTCAGGCCTAACTACATGCATATTTTGTCTAATAGAATGTACTAGGGAAAATTATTGTGAGTGATAACATGGTAAAACACAGTTAAGATCTTTAAAGGTTTCTCAGTTGTAAAACACAGTTAAGATCTTTAAAGGTTTCTCAGTTGACAAGTGACAATATTAAACTGTGTGGAATAAAACAGGATGATAGTTTAAGAACAAATCCTTGCGTGTATATATAAAGTATAAACATAACATAATCTTATAGCAAACAGTTAAAATCAAAATATTGTCCAGTGAAATCAACTGAGTACTGACTACTGACCTATGCATAAAAGACTTTTGTGCTTCACTTTCCAGCCCTGCTATTTTATCTAACAAGGCTTTAGCAGTACCTTTCCCATCACCAGCATCCTTTATTAGAAAAAAAAGAAGACGACAAACATAAAAGAGAATAATTAAATAATTATAAAATGGAAACAAAAATGCATGCAAGGGATAGCAATCAATTAGATTATATAGAGAGGAACCTTTATTGCCTTCTTGGGTCCAGTGAATTCAACATAAAAGTCAGAACCATTATTCTTGAACCATTTATTACCAGAAAAAAGAACGAACGGCATCCCAACAAAACCTTCTCCAATTTCTATTTCTAACAACTGTATCTGTTACTCAACAAAGCAGCCATAATTGTAACATCAATTTTTAATAAAAGTAAACCCATCATTTCCTATGAAGTCATAAAATTATATTCAGAAAATATTTCTCTTGCCGGACCTTGTTAGCAGCTCCGTCAATAGAGATAGTAGAAAACTGTGTGTCAGCAGCTGTAACTAAAAGAGTAGACCCTTGTGGTAATAAATTTTCAGGTGGTGCCTACAATACGTACATCAATTTTAGTACTCAAATAAGGAACTTTATCATCAATTGTCTAATGCAACCAGCTTGAAGTAAGAAACTTGCCATCCACTCCCCAGCTTTCTTTGACAATGCCCAGTGAAGGGTGAGTGGCTCCTTTAGGCCTGTAGCCAGATGAACTCTGATCTTACTAGAGGTCTTTGTTACAAGCACCTACAACATACAGAGGCTTTTAGATGGAATGCAACTGCTATGTGAAGTTCGAAATCTCAACCAATTTCCTTATGAATGAGTCAATTTGTGTAGTGTATTATCACTAACAGATCAAATAAAAAAGGGATAATGTACACGGAGTCCACCCTAGTATTCAACATTTTTTTGTTTAGGCCACCCACATCATATTTTACTCTATAGGCTACCCAAGTATGCATCTAGATTCGTTTATTCAATTCCAGCCCAAAACATATTGAATGATGACATGCCTTTAGTTTTGCTCTGAAAAACAAATTTAGCTTATAACCTGTTGACACTTCATCAGAATTATTTTCATATTTGCAAAACTTTTAAGGGCTTTTTATCACCCAACAACTTTTTGCCAAAATTAGTATGACTAAACCTTATGCATATTGGATGGCCTATAATTGTATCAATACATGGTTGGCCTTAATAAGAAAAAGTTGATACTGTGGTCCACATACATTATTCCAAATAAGAGAAAATCGACAATAAAAAGAAACAGGTCAAGAGTAGAAAGTTTCCCAGAGTGTACTTCAAGTATAAAACCTCGTAAATCATTTTCTTCAAAAACTTAGTTATCATTTATATCATATATCTTTTGTAATCATATTTGAAACATTAGGTATATATGTTTAACAAATTATCCGAATCCATAACGCAAAATACCCATTTTGACCCGTTACTCGCCCATTTTGCTACCTTTAATTTCCTAAACACTAACAAAGGATATCCTACCAAAAGCTCCTCGTCAGCAAGTCTGTATGACTTTTTGTTCAGAATATTTATATCAATTTGTTCTTCTATGGTTTTGGAGTAAAGTTCAACTGCAGACAGAGTTTTTGGTTTCATGGACGGTTTTTCCTCTACAGACTTCATAGAAACTGGAATATGCTTGTTGAGAAGTTGCATGAGGTCCCGTTTCTTCCTCTGAATCCTTTGAATGGAGTAAGTTCTTTTCTTCACTGACTTTTGAACCTTAGTTTGTATATTTCCTTCGGAAACATCTGTATCTTGTTTGGAATTTGTACCATCTTTTTTGGTTAATCGTGTGCGTATGTCCTCTAAGGAAGTTCCCCTAGCAATTTCTTCATATAGCTCTGCACGAGCTGCTTCATATTCAATCTGTGAGTTCTTTAATTATTTTAGTCTGTGAATAACCAAATGCAAAACCAGGCATGCAAGTAATCTACATAGTACAGATACACAATATACTAGTTCTTTGGTCTAGCTTAAACATCTAGAATAACTAGTAGCATGTTAAGAAAATTTTGAAAATGTCAGGTTGGCTTTAAAGAAAAAATAGGCATTAATGTTGTAGGATTTAAAATAAAATTTTTCTATTGGTGTGTCATGTCACATTGTTTTGCTATTCTTGATCAGCAAACATTATTTAAACTTACAACTTTAAATATAGAAAAAATATTTATTTAGTGCATATAATAATTCTATGCTTCACATGTTCATCATAACTTGCACCATTTCTTAACAGGCATTGGAATTTTAACATGTTCAAACACAAACAAGGTTAATAGTGAAAAAAAAGACATTTGAAAGTTTACTTGCCTTTTCTTGTTCCGGGGTATACATTTGTTTTCCCTTCTTCTCCCATCTCAAAAAAGCTTGGATTTGTACAAGATCTTCAGGAATTACAACGTTCGAAACTGGTTTTTCCCTTGAGTGCAGCTTAACATGGAAGTTTTGACCATTATTTTTGTACCTAAATGAAAGTGGGTGAGGGCATTGGCTTAAAACTGAATGTGCACTTCAACACCAACAAGCTAAAAATTATAGCCTTACCATTTATTTTTTCCTTCATCTACTATTAGGAACTCGAGAGCTTGGATTGAAGGATCATCGATTTCTACTTTCAGGGATGAATTGGAACCAGACTAGTAGGAAAAAATGAATAGGCACAAATTAATTGGTGTTAATACCCACAAAAACAAGAAATATTACTCATGCATCATCTGGTATAATGACAAGGTTCCAATTTGGATTTAATAGAGGTGTCAATTCCAAACCACTTGAAAATGGGTCAATCCAAGCTGTATTTAAATAGTAATAAGTCAAATGCAGAAAACTAACTAAAGTTGAAACAGGTCAAACGGATTAAACAGTTCAAAAGTCACCTAAAGGGTATTCAAATGTGCAAATTATCCTACATTGTTTTATGTAAAGAAAACTTATTACTAGTAATGCCATTTTTAATCCATTATATCCTTGCAAAATACAAAAGATGGACAAAAAAAAGTGGTGGTGGGTTGGCCCAACCTGACCAACCCATTTTCGCCTGCACATAAAAGTTACCCATTTTGCAACAAGCCCATATTGACATATGGAACCTCTAGAATTTAATGTTAATTGTAGCTTACTTTTACAAAGGGAGTTCTAAGAGCCCTGTCCTTGTATATTTTTGTTCCTTCTGGACGACGACTGGGAAGTACCCATTTCCTGGAGATATGACAGATAAAAATTAAAATCTTGAAAGGGTGTAAATAAAATCTATGCCTAGTAGAATTAGAATCACTGATATTTTCTTGAGTCACTTCTTACTCCTTTTTATTTTTTAGAGCACCCCAATGTAGATATAGATTTCCTGTACTGTTAGTGAGCTGAATCTCTACCACTGGAATAGAAGAGATCTTAACATCCACCTGAAGCAAAATTATGTATAGCTTTTTAGGACATAAATTTCTACTAAAATTTTATAATTAAAGAACTAAATTGTCATCCCATATCTTAATCAATAGATACCTGCATCTCGATATCTCCTCCCAGGATGTACTTTTCTCCTAGCTGCTACAAAGGAAGGAAAAGAATCATTAAACCATGTACCTGAATCAGTGTCTATAAGCCATGAGACAATATGTGTCTGGTAATAGTAGTTGTGCTAAAAAATCTTTAACTCAAATATTTTGCTCAATGGAGGACTGTTTGGAAACTGAGATACATATCAGGAATCTCACAGGCTAAATTCAAAAAAATATTGGTCAGACTTCAGTACGAATAATTATCAGGCATGTTTTACAGCTGGTTCGAAAGATTACTACTGATGTATTTTCTTCAGCTCTACCGACAGTACAGAAAGCAGTGGAAGTATGAAAAGTAGACAACATTTTCGAATTTCATGCAAAGTTATATTTCAAGACCATGAGACGTCACCAAATGTAATGCATGCAATTAGAAATTAGGGAGCTGTACACTATATGCAAACATTAAGACAGTTTATTCTCATGTATGGATTACTGACTCAACTCCATCCTACTGAGTTAACAATCCAAAATGTTTAATATCTTAAAGTGAGGTAACTACAACCATAAGCAGTTGTTTCCTAATAAAATCAGAGATATATGTTTCTGATCCATAACAAAGGTTGCATTTAAATGTTATATCATTTCTGAGAAGTCATGCCTCATGACTTCCACATGTCACATTTCACGATGGCTTTGGTATGCATATTTGCCATGTATTGTTGTTGAGTACTTGAGTATTTAATACTGATGTTTGGTTCCTTAACAAGAAAATGCTATGTCCAAGGGAAACAAGTAAAAGTCTTCTAAAAATTACCATAAAGAAAATGTAAGCTGCTTTATGCATCTAACATTCTAACCTTTATATAAGGGTCCTGCTGGGGACACCGCAGGGGTTTTTGGGGAGAAACCGGATCAAAGTGTCACGGTTTGGCCAAACCGTGACACTTTGATCCGGTTTCTCCTCAAAGTGTCACGGTTTGGCCTCCATGTGACCTTTTGAGATATTTTTTTGAATCAAAAGGTCACGGTTTGGCCTCCATGTGACCTCTTACACACACGGTACTCGAGGGGCATGTGCACTAATCGAGGGGAAATCAGATTCAAAAAATATGTCAAAAGGTCACGGTTTGGCCTCCATGTGACC
>BJCN01320907.1:0-12035 GCA_018326445.1 Flaveria brownii
ATAGTATAATATTTTATATCTATGTTTTTATGAGATAGGAAGAGATAAGTATGTGTTACCCACGCGTTACGACAGTTGTTTAAGTTAAAATCGTGTATAACTGCCTATAATCGTAATATACTTGTAAACATACAATTCAATCTTAATGCAAAACCTGTTACAAACAACATTGTGTGTAGATTTCCCCAAGTATAAGTTGTAAGATTTGCTGGTATGTTCATCACGACTCGTGTCATGGTCCAGGTGGGGCTGTAGTCATACGTAGAACACAACGTCTCTCTTCCATGATATGTGGAGAACCATATTCTATGTATGTCCATACCAACTTTCACTATTTTGTGTTGTCTGCCATTGTTCTTTGATCATTCCCATATGATTTAAATGTGTGGTTCTTTTAACACGTCTGCCATTGTACATTCAGAAACTATTAAATTAATTAATCAGAATCACAATTTTAATTTCAGTGATTTTTTATATGAAAAACTTACATGAAAAAAACTATCAATGTTCTGAGAAAGTATAGTTCTGTTTTTTCCTTAGAATTCTTGATTTGTACTTGTTTGTTTCAAGAATGGAAGCGGTAGGAACAAGGAAAAAAACCCCAAAGAATATCCATCCAAATAGAAACAGACTGAGATCTTCATGAGTTTCTCTTTTACTACCAAAACTATACATTAATGACCTTAGCACGTATATGTATATACAGATGGAGCATACTTGAAGTAACCTTTAGGTAGGTATATCCAACTGTAATGCTCAACATTTCCTGCTTCACAGGTTAAAGAAGTTGCTTCTTTCTAGCAATCATACAACAGAGGTACCTCCAATATCACAAAGGAAAGAACTATGCGCCTTTCAGTTGAAAAAATATGATGACTCAAGAACATCTGACAGATCAAAATCTCCTCTATCTGGCAATGGTGGGAACGACACCGAAGGGAAAGACTTTTGAAAACCCTCCAACAACTGTCATAACAAAAACCCGTAGGATCAAATGGCGGTCATTGACAAATATTATACAAGTGATATATGGGTGGATGCCATACGTTTTCCAGTACTGGTGTTTGGTAAAGTTCTACAAACTTTTCCCTTAAAATCCTGTTCATCTCGTCCACATTGCAAGCATGGGTCCAGTATGAATCATGAACACCTGTGATTATATGCTTTCAATATGAGGGGTATATTGGTAAAATTTAAACCAAAAAGAATAGCTAAAACAAAACAAGTCAAACGTTTCAAAAGTTATATTCAATTCTTCACTACTTCCAAAATCATTTTACTTGAAAAAGTGGATCACTAATGTAAGTAATTACATACAATGGCAATAAAATACAAGTACAATGAAAGTACAAGCATTCAATTGAAAAAAAAAGATGAAAACATTGTAACACGGTCAATTTAACCTTATTTTAAATACAGTTTTTAAATTCTTTTTTATATTATATTTTAATTATTTTTGAAGTTCAATTTAAGAAAGGCAACCTAACCCAACTAGTTTTACATCTTCTAAAATTGACCCATTACTTAAACCGCCAACCCACCCATGTTGCTACCTATTGGCAGAATGTATAACACTTGGTTTCACTAATTTCAGAAAGCACAAAAAACCTGCAAAATTCAAGCCTGCTTGTTTACAAGCAACTGCAGTCATCATCATATGTGAACCATCAAGTGAGTGAACAAAATTTGGTGGAAAAGCTGTCCTTTGCCGTCTCACCATCACCTATATAAACAAAAACAGCAATATTCTGAGTTAACAAACCAACTACGACAAAAGAAACTTAGTTTATCAGTTCCAGGGGTATTTGGATGTACATTTAAACAGATTATTGCAACTACATTTGGCTGAAAAATCAATTTGTGTGATAAAAACTGACAATGACCTAACTACCTTGAGGTCAAAATAATTAGATTGGGAGAAACAGAAAGGCGTTGCTGGTTATTTGTATTAAAGTAAATTTCTCAACCATCCATATCTTAATGCATAACTTTATCTGATTCTGATTCTTTGAAAGAAAATACCTTTTCAGTTTCACGCTGCAAGGTCAGCACTTGAAGAGAAGTCGAAACCTGCAGAAAACAACAGAAGAAAGCTATGAATACAAAATATACTGGTGCTAGAAAACCAACATAATTCCTTAAAATTGCAAAATACTTAGGTACTTACAAGATGTCTACCATGCACACGATAAGGTTGTACAACAGGAAGACCAAGTGGAGTAGTCCACATCACTGGCTGATTTTCAGAGGCTATTAACTGTCCCAAGATTTACAATTGATAAGCACCAACACACATATGATTTGCATATAGGGTGAAAGTTATAAAAGTACTAACAATGAAATTTCAAGGGCTAATTATGGTCCCCATAAAGGGTTGTTTTGATGTGCTGCAAACCTCATCATTTACTTGAAGTCGCAATAAATCTGTATCTTATTGTATGAAAACTTCGAATTCTGGTTCTAGTTTGAGATTTTAAGGCCAAAATAGTAGAATTTTGAAAAGCATATCAACTACTAAGTTGTTGACACACACACAAAAAAATGATTTTTGATAGTAAATGTGAAGTTGCCAGAACTATCTACAACTTCTAAGCACCTTTTTTTACCTAAACATTTAATCCTCGGGCCAGAAATCAACATCTGTCTTTAAAATCAAATACCATTATATGCTCTCATCTCCATCCACCCTAAAATAATTCCTTTTTTTGTCAAAGTTACATATTTTCCCACATCTCATAGATCATTAGGAATAGTGTTAGCATTGGTTATGGTCCACAAGATGTGATAAGGGATCTAAGAAGCTACTTGTGTATTCCAGGAGGGGTAGAAAATGAAAAAAGAATAGAAGTTGTTGCTATTAATAGAAAGAGAACAGGAGTAGTAGGTTTTCAGGTTAATTGTGAGAAAAGTGATTGGCTCATGCTTATGCAATGAGAGAGGGATATTCCCTGGTTTGTTAAACGTCCTTTTCATACTTTGTCTTACCTCTGTAATTTGCTATTGAATACAATCAAAACATTCCTCTCTTTACATCATCTCTTTCACTAAAGTTGTCCTTCAATTCTTATTTCTACTTATTCTATTTGAATTAGTCATTGGTAGTGCACTCTTGATTTGATTCTCCATCAAGATGCCTCCTATCTTGTCATTATGACTTATGAGAGAACTTTATATTTAGCCATTAAAAGTTGCTTTTGTTTTGGGCCAAAGGAACATACACCAACCATGATACCAATACACTGATGCATGGAAACAAATAAAATTTAGGCATCTAAATTCACTGAATCACACATTTGAGTAGTTGAAACAAACCTTTGCACACTCTCCAAGCCAGTTCATAATATTACGTGCACCTTCAAACATTTCCCTAAGTGCAGCTAAGGTGATCTGTCGAACCAAAATAGCATATTAGCAACACCTTTTACGACCCAAAACCAAAATGTTCAATGAAAAATAAATTGTTTCCAATAAATTGTAGTACAAACTAACAAAAAAATGTGCTTTACTTTAGCAGCATAACAAGCAGCACCAAAAAGCTCAGCATCATCGTCAGCAATATTGCTCCGTTCCTGCAACCTTCTTTTAATCTGATCTCGAGCACCGATGTAAGTGACACCATAAACTGATGTCATTACTGTCTGCTTCACCAGCTTCCTGTCCACCTGGAATTACCAAATGACTCATATGTCAGTCAAGTACTTTTAAAGAACTACTACAGAACTATTGCATACATTCACAAAAAGTCGGAGAAAAATGGTTGCTGTTCATTAAACCTGATTGATCAATAGCTGTGCATACTTTGCATCTGGAAATGAAACGGAATCCATCTGTGCATCTCTCTTCACAATATCCAAAACTCTGATTAAGAAACAGCTTTTTTTAATTATAATCACATGCCAGTATGCCACACATATCAAAAGAACTAATACAATCACATGCAATGTCATCAAGCTTGACATGGAGACATAAGCAATACCTTGCAGCAATTCCAGAATAAACATCAGCGGGTCGTTCTCCTTCAACTAAATTGACAGCAGCCGCTCCTAGCTGAATAAAAAAAGTTAATAAGAAAACAAAAGAAGTTAAAATCAGATGGAATTTCGAGCAGCCAGTAGATATAACATTCTTTAGAAACAAGCGTGTGTGTGTATTGTATGTATGTACGCATGTATCAAAGGGCTATTACTTTGTCTCTGCCAAGAGCAGCATAGTGTTGTAAACCATTGCAGGAACCATCCTGTAAAACACAAACCCCCAAAAAGATTTAAGAATATAGATAGATGCAAGTAAAGCATGCTTGTCTTAAAATCTCCTTTTCAAGGTGAAACAAAAACGTAACTAGATCACAAGGCCAGCAGATTCTGTATTTTGGATGTGCATTTTGAATTGATAATCTATTCAGTTTCTAGTGTTCGGGTAACCTACTTCTGCTTATGTTTATTTGATCATTTAATATACAAAATCAGTTTATAAAAACAATTTCAATAGCTGCAACAAGACTAAATATAGAATGGTAGAGTATAATCACTTACAAATTTTACATGCCATTATTCAAAATATTACTTCCTTAAGTAATCAGAATTTGTCTAACATTCAACACCACCAAAAGTTATGGTCACAGCTTCAACCAACACAAGCACATCCAAACACTATCTTCTGCACCAGGTTCTATAACCTGATTTTGATATTCAATATCACGTAATCATTTTTGAACACACATCCAAACATCCCCCACATGTTTCTTGGAGATTTATGAGATATGTGTTGGTCAATTTTGTACCTGGTGCACAGGAATATGCGAAATGACTGTTTCTGGAGACGGGCTTCTTAAAGCTTCAGCAAGATTAATACAAACAGCCAGACACTGAAATGGATCTTCAGCATTCAACCACCAACGCTCACCATCAAGCGGTCTATCAGCAGAATCAAAAATATCATCTAAATGATTTTCTGTGAATGCTATTCTACCCTCAAGTGATAACTTGTCAACCCCACCAGCAAATAGGTTTGCCAGGTGTATCTTCAGCCACCTAAGACCTGAACTACCAAGTGGTCGGCCCTCTGCAAACTCCAATATACCCCGACACAGATCTGAACCAAGATGGTTCAAATGTGGATGCATCGGGTATGCACGACCCCTGAAATCTAGATTGTGTGGGTAGAAGAATCCCACTTCGTCTTTCATCTTCCGTGCCACCTGATATCCAATAATAAACTGATTAAAGTTGTTTACTTTGGTTGGGGGGGAATTTCTTTAAATTTATCATACTAAAATTTCAGCAAAAATATGTAATCTAACCGTTAGTTTCAGCTCAATGTCACATCGTTGGGAATATCTCTCTCGATTCTCCTTCTTCACTTTTTTGACTTTCCATTTCCACTTTGTTAGTTGTTCTTCATCTTCTGTATCTGGTTTCTCTGGCGAAGGAATCTAGAGGTGATAGCTAAAATTAATTCTTTTGGAAACTAATAAAAATGTTCTGTTAGATCATATGTGATGAAGTTGCAAGGCAGCTCACATCATGACGATCAACCAAACCAGCAAGTCGGCCACCATTAGACCATATCCGGTCAACCACGGCTAGTACCCTCTTATTCACCCTCCATTTAGTATTTCCAAGGGTGTCCAAGGCCTGACCCAGAAAAGAAAGATATGTCCAATGTCAAAACAGAATGACAGTAGATTTAGAGTGTGTTTGGGTGTTGTCTTAAAAAGTGATTATAGGTAATTTCACATTTATCTCAAATCAACTTTTTTACAGCAATTTTATACCTGCTTCTTGAAATCTATCATTCTGACTCTAAAGTTCAGAAAAAATCACAACAGTAATCATTTTTACTAACACACAGGTCATAAAACTTATAATCATGAAAAAGACGCATTTAATCACCCGATGAAAAAGTAGACAAAAAGATGAAAACAAAACATTAGGAATGGATTGATACTAACATCAAAAACTGGCTGCAGATTTTCCTTAGGTGTCCTCTTAAGCACTTCACGTTGTTGCTTAGCTCCATGAATGCGCATTATATAGGATGGTAGAAAAAGGTAAGCTCCTTTGTCATAACTGGAGACAATTCAAAAAACAATCAAAAGAGTGCAAATAGCATATGCTATCAGTGCAAATTTGAAGTTAAAGAAAACCATTTACCCTCTGCCACTCTGCCCCATCATAATTGTAAGTTTTGACTGACACGTTTATAAAAAAAACTACTAATACCATTCAATAATGGCAAACTAGGGGATTCTTGTGGTGGACCCAAATCAATATAAGGAAGCAAGTAATTTATTATTAAGAACTTAACAAAAAAATGTTGGAGCTTTCATGGGACGCCCAAAGAGGAAAATGTTGCAATCTTATACTAAGGAGAGAGTAAAGTGACAGTCAGTAGAAATACAATTTTTGTTCAAGGGTTTAAATATCTTACCCTGTCCACTTGACAGGAGGTATCAACATTGGCATATAAGGCATAACCACGTGCTTCGACTGTTACAACATATAAGAAAGAAAAATGGTTAATGCTAGAAGCAAACTTACTTTTATATGTTCACTTAATAGTAACTTGAATATAATAACCAACGGTAAAAAATCTTTAAATGGAAGAAAACAGCATGCTTACCGCTCTCTCTAGTCCTTTGCGAACTGATGGGTCACATTCAATGACACCATATCTTCTTCCCGTCTTCCTGTTTCAATAGGAAGCCACTTATTATTATTTGTAATATTTCAGTATTTACAATCACCTAAGTTTTCATAATCAAAGAACCAGATCACTATTTTAGTAAATGTAGTAATTATAATTGAGATATTAACAATTAAGGAAATTAATAAAAAATGGATAAATAAAATTGTTGGCCGGTCAACCCAACCCAATTTTCCCTGTCCTAAAAATATACCGCTTCCCAACTCCTCATTTTACAACCTAAAGAGAGAATGAGTCCTTACTGTCCTTCTTTCACTGAAGTCCTAGATGTGTGCACGAATGCAGGTCGGATATCAGGTGGCATATCACCACCCAATTGATCAGCTGGAGGCTGTATATATGCAGACTGCAAAAGCAGTTCAATCAGATGACTTCCCACCTGAAAAGAACTAATACACGTAAATATATACATATATGATATATACTTACATGTATGTATGCATGATCATTTGAAATGTGTGAATATGAAAGTATGACCTCAAACCTGAGCTTTGACAGGCTGCGACCATGGTTTTGAAACATCTCGTCCCTTCATGATGCGCCCTACAATTTGCAACTTCTTTTTTCTCATCAGGCTAGTAACTTTCTTATGTAGTCCCTCTTGTTCCTTGCTAACGACGTCTGGAACTTTTTCTTCTCCTTTAGCATCTTTTGCAGCTTTTTTTGTTCTTGTTTTCTCCAAGAAATTGTGTATCCTAATCTGATACATACCAAAAGCACCATATATCGCAAATTAAATTAGAGGGTTTACACTAAGATGATAAATCTTAACCATAAGAGTGGTGAATATAGTTAGCAACTTGCCATTACAATTAGGGGTGTCAGGATGTGCATCTAGAGTGTTTGGGAAAGACAAATTATGATTCTGATTTTCTAGTTATTTGGGGTCAGATAATCAGATTTGGAGAACCATATATTGAGCAGCTATAAGAACTTGATGATTAATATAAACTCAAAACTAACAAACTGATGATGATTTTTTAAGTAAAACATACATCTACACACCTCCTAGGATTCACTTTAGTATTTTAACATCAAAATGTCTACCTCCCTCCCCTACTCCTCAATTTTGTGCATACTCAAATTTGACATTGTTTCGACAATAAATATTCAGAAAATGATAATCACACACACTTTTATCCAAGCCCTATAAAGTAACAGTGTGAACAATACCACAAAAATACAAACATAATTCAATGGCAAATAAGAAATTACTCACACCTCCTGTTCAATGGCTTCACCGATGCTACAAGAAGCTGCTACAACTCTCGCACAACCATTCTCCCCTCCTGTCATTATCAACCCCATAATCTTATGCATTGTGATAACCGCCATCTTATCAGCTGGAAGCAGATCAAAATAAGGTGCATATGCAGCCTTAAGCTTTCTTTGCCTACACAATTGTTGCTCTTGATCAATCTTTTTGCACAATGGTTCAAACCACCCAAGAAACAATGACTTCATATAAGGCAAATTAGGTGCCAATTTCTGTTCACACATATCACTCAAAAGCTCCTTGTACTCTTTAGCCGCTTGTTCCCACGCTTCCGTTTCGATCTTCACCTGCCGTCGTTTAAGCTTCATATAACTCCAATTGCTGCCAGTTTTCTCCCTCTTCTGCCTCCACCAACCCCTAACCGCCTGTCTTTGCTCTTGTTTCCCCATTTCATCCAACAGCTTTTTAACCTCATCACCACCGTTAACTTCTTCATCTACATCAGTTGATGAAGAAACAACAGCCTCTGCAACACTACCAAACCTTTTCACATTGAAACCCACGTGATTCCCCCCTCCAATAGCAAAAATCTGACCCATTTCGAAGAAATTCCTTTCTGGGTATCCTTTAATCGATGAACAACATTCAAAATCCAAACCTTTGAGTGTTAATTTCTCAGAACCAACTGGATTTCCGGCGTACCCCCAAAAGTTGCGATGAAATTGAAAGCGATTTAAAGAAGAACTTACAGCGATTCTCGAAGTAAGTCGTTGGGAGATGTGTCTCCACATAACTTTCGATCTTTTTGATGAATTTAAGAGGAAAACTTTTGTGGGGTTTGTATCAGTTGGGGGTAAGTTGAAAAGACTGTGGGATTGAGTGCTGAACATCAACTTGTGATTTGGGGGTGATCTTTAGGGTATTTTTATCAAATAATGATGGAATTATGGTGTAGTTAGTGATGAGGGAAGTGGTCCTTTGGATAATATTAATTGATCGGAGACGACGACTGTGTTTAATAAAACCCTGCATAAACCTTGTAGTCGCGGCGCTAGAATGGAACCGACCTTTTTTTTTTTTTAATCAGAAAGGTGATCAACGGATGACAACATAAAAACACTCAAGAACGAGTTACGTTACCTTTTGAAAATCGTAATCTTAACAATAAAGATTTAAAGAGATCTAAATCATCATGACATTTGTTACAATCTTTGATACTTATTTTTAGTTATTATTGTTCTTATTTAAGGAATATATTATAGGACAACAGCTATTTAAATACAACAACAACAATAACAATATAACATAACCAGTCTATCTCATTAGAAGGGTTGGATGGTGACAATTCTTATATCTATCTTTTAAGATAGAGAAACCGTTTTCAATGAGACCTCTGACTCGAAATAAAAAGAAAAAAACACTAGATTACATGCACGTTTTGTATATTTCAAATAATAGTTTAGCAAAACTCAATGACACATAGACCCACATACATATCTCAGGCAATGAACAAAAGACACACAAATTTTTAAATAAAAAAGCATACATTCGATAATAGCACTCATAATTTCTTTGCTTTATGATTGCCCTAAAAGCTCATATTCTTAATTTTGTATTAACACTTCACATATAAAGGAAGATGAGAGTCTATCTATATCACAAGCATACACTATATAAACTGATTTCCACTAAGAGTCCTTAACCTTAATTTTACGCCTATCCTTGATCATGTGCTCAGAGATGTGTAACTCTAATATGTCCCGCCTAATTGACGCGGGAGGAGTTGATTAGGCGGGACATGTTAGAGTTGCACCTCTCCGAGCACATGATCAAGGATATGAGTGACTGTAGGCATAGAATTAAGGTTAAAGACTGTTAGTGGAAATCGATTGAGATAGTGTATGCTTGTAACATAGATTGACTTTCATTTTCCTTTATATGTGAAGTGTTAATACAAAATTAAGAATAGGAGCTTTTAGAGTAATCATAGAGCAGAGAAATTAGAAGTGTTGTTATTGAATGTTATTGAATGTGCGTTTTTTTATTTAAAATTTTTGTCTGTCTTTTGTTCATTACCTGAGATTTGTATGTGGGTCTATCTGTCGTTGAGTTTTGCTAAACTATTATTTGAAATATAGGAAATATGCATGTAATCTGGTGGGTTTTTTTTTTCATTTCAAGTCGGGGGTTTAATTGGAAGCGGTCTCTCTATCCTAAAAGACAGAGGTAAGATTTGTCACCATCCAACCCCTCCAAGACATTGCTTCTAGTGGGATATACCGGGCATGTTGTTGTATTTCAATAGATATTGTCTTACTAGTGGGTGAAACTCGCGCGGCACGACGGGGGTATAAATATTTTTAGAACTATGTCTTTATGTAGTTAAGTCCCCCTTAATGTGTTGACTCTCATTTTTTTTTAATGTGGGATATCAAACATATTTATATTACTATAGGGATGAGTAAATTTGTAAATAATAAGTTGTTTATGCATAATCACTTGTACCAAATGTAATAAAATTGTTTTTAAGTATCTTAAAAATGGAATAAAATTAACAACATTGTCCAAAAAGTTGTATTATATAGTAGCATAGATATAGATGGATTAAGATAACATTAAATATAACAGTCATACTTTAAATTTAGTTAGGAAATGACAGAGTTCAAGTATTTAAAGCTTAAAAATAGTATAGTAGAAATTAATTTATATGACATTACACATTGAAGCTTGCAACTCTTCATATGTCATCTTAAAATTGATATAAAATTACAAATTTAATTATGGTTTCTCTATTATACAGTAGTATAAATAATATATTCCTTAAATAAGATCAATAATAACTAAAAATAAGTATAAAAGATTGTAACAAATGTCATGATGATTTAGATCTCTTTAAATTATGTATTTTTTTACCGAATAATTGGATCACTGATGGAACATTTATTCATCCGATCATTTTCATTAACGAAACCTTGGGACATTAGGTTGGCACGTATTCAAACAAAAGTTCATACATTAATCCATCCACATCAGTACCAAACTGATATAATGTTTATGAGGAAAGTCACCTTATGTGGAAAAACTCATAGCCAATCTCAATCCATTTTTTTGTCACATGTGAAACTTGAATCTAGAATGGACTTTATTTTTATGAATTCTTTTGGTATCCAATCTCAACCACTTGCGTTGAGGATCGTTGATAACAATTATGTGATTGTAAGCAAAATTAACTAAATGATATAAAATCATAGTAAAAACAATAAGTTATAAGAATAATAATGAAATACATATTTTAATTAATAATATCTAAAATCTATAAATTTATAAATTAATTCTTTTGATAACCATGTATATTTTTATATGTGAAGTACAAACAAAATTAGGATTTTCTTAATTAATAAATCAAATCCTCCTAAATCGACCAACCTCGGGGGAGCCAAAACATGCTCCCCGATTGTTAACACTCTCTCGAACAACCACCTCAACAGCAAAAACCAATCTCAAACATCTTATCGATGATGATCTAATTGGTTATTGGTAATATAATTTTGGAATTTTTTAAAAATGTAACATATTGAGTTGAATACATGGATTATCAATGTGGTTAGATTATATTACTTAACTTTAAAATTATATCGGCACTTCCTACTGTTAACTCAACCGTAGTGTCACACCCCGACCGACGGCGGAATCATCGGAGCGGACGAGGAAATGATTGATTGTTCATAACACATGATTGTCTAATAGTAGAAATAATATTAAAATCAGATTACAAGATAGCATGAGTTTAACATAAGCAAATACAACAGTAAAGTCACGAATAGTAATCGTCTTTTGTTTTGACTAAGTCCGGGTCTTAAATGAGCATGTAGAAGTCCACTAACTTGCTTAACCTGAAATCATGTGAGAAAATAAAGTCAGCTAACGAGTTAGCTGGTGAGTAATCACAGTTTCGAATATACATATAGATTGATTGATTGATTGAGAATAATCCAATTCACAAGGTAACGTTAAGACTTATATTGCAATAGCGAAGCATACAGGTAAACGACACAATATAAACCCCTTGACTTGACACTTGCATATAATAGACTCCACACATACACCATAGATT
>BJCN01320914.1:0-12005 GCA_018326445.1 Flaveria brownii
GCGTATGGGCACTGTTCAGGTGCATGACTTAGAAAAATTTCCACAAATCTTTTGTATAAGTCCCTGACTTATCTTAGGGTCAAGGAGGGGTTGTTACAACAAAACAGTAATAATAACATGCGTGAATGGATGCCAGTCTTGGCCTGCCAAGTAGCCTCCCTGCGT
This sequence comes from Flaveria brownii, assembly GCA_018326445.1. NCBI lineage: Eukaryota > Viridiplantae > Streptophyta > Magnoliopsida > Asterales > Asteraceae > Flaveria > Flaveria brownii. Next base: position 166 of record BJCN01320914.1, read on the forward strand.
GCCATCCTCAGCAACCTTTACCTGTCAACTGAAAATGCATAAAAGTCAGCATTGTTGAGTTAGTTCTAGCTTTATACGTTTCAAAATACTTTACATGTTTCATACATAAAAATATTAATTTCCATAAAACAGTTTCTTTACTTTCACACATGTTCATTCGTTATCGCACGTGTTCGTTCGTTTCATGCTTTATCATTTCATTCGTTTCGTACTTTATCCTTATCTTTCGTTATTGTTCGTTTCGTACTTTATCGTTCATACTTCATTACTTCGCTCATTTCGTACTGGTTCTAGATCATGCCAGGCTTTTCCCCCATTGTGATCTGAAACCACCATTCCGAGCACAAAGCTCCATTACTAATTGGCACAAAGCCTGTGGCCCGAAGCCACCATTCTAGGCATAAAGCTCCGTTTCTAACTGGCACGGATCCGTATCATATCTTGGCACAAAGCCTGGGGTCGAATGAAAAGGATCCCGTTTCGTACTATGGGTTCAGTCACCTAGACTGATCCCACTGTGTGTGAACCCTCATGGGTTAAAATCGCACGTTATAAAACACACAGTTGAGCTAACAACTCACAAAGAGTTATGATTCTCCTTTAAATCTGCTTGCAAGCCTTTTCTTTCTTTCATTATGCTTCACTTTTCATCTTTGCTATCTTTCACTTCATTACGTTATACTTTGCGTTCATTCATACGTTCGTCATACTACAAAGTAATAACATAACACTTAATGTATATTATATTATAATATTCATACGTTTTGCAAACCAATAAAAGCTAACAACTCATATACATACGCATATCATACATTCATCATAACATCATGCATATTCTATTCATAAACCCTCACTTATTCATGCTTAGAATAGTCCAAAACAGCCCACAAGTCAAACTAGGGTCAAACCCTAAAATTCTGCTTTACCTCAAAATTTCAGAAAAATTTTCCAAGTGTTGGGCGCATGGACACTATTTAGGCGCATCAGAACTGCTTAGGCGTTTCTCAACTATGCAGTCGCATGAGCATACACTTAACCATTTCATCACTTAGGCGCATGAGCCTCTTGGGTGCATGGGCACTATTCAGGCGCATTACCCCATATTTAGGCATTTCTTTCAAAACTTAGGCGCATGAACTACTGTTCAGGCGCATGAACTTATACTTAGAAATTCTAAGGCATTATTTGGGTGCATGGGTACTGTTTGGGTGCATCACATACACTTATTCTTTTCTAAGGCAAATTTAGACGCATGAAGCTTATGTAGGCGCGTGAGCACCTATTCAACATATTTCTAAGCTATTTCCAAACCTAACTCATCATACCATCCTGTTTTAATCTTATTGCAACCTTTCTAGGCACCAACATAACATAAACAACCATAACCCACTAACATTCATACATTTATGCATACGGGTAACATACATAGAAATCATAAATAATTTTACGTGCATTTTCAGCCCCAAAGAATTTGTAAAACTTGTAAAATATAGGGTCTAGAACTCACCTTACATGCCCAAGGACACATAACTAAACATATACATACACATAAGAACATGACAAAGCCGGTTTTATGGCAAAAAATCCATGAAAACTAACTTAATTACACTAAATTTGCTTACCTTATACGAATTCAGCTGCTCTCTCTCTAGAATTCAAAAACCCTTCTCTTCTACTCTTCTTTCTTTTCATTTTGGTCGACAGAAAGCAGTTGTAAAAAGGTGACATGGGCGGCCATCCCTATATGTATAAAATATTTGACTTTTTATACTTTTACTCAAAGCCCCCTTCCAATTATTTTCATTTATCTTTCTTTCAAGATATTTTCCTTGTCTTTTCTTATTATTTTTCTTTTCTTTTATTTAACTAGAAATTTTGGGTGTTACACTTCATGATCCTTTCTTGTTCTTGTTTGAAGAAGAATAAGATAGTGTCTAAGTCATGAGGGGCTAGCTCTTCTTCCTTGAATCCCCTAGAGCAGAGAAAGGCTATTTTCTCTACTCTTTCATTGGCCTTTGCCTTTGCCCTATCCTCCTCCTTCTTCCTCCTCCTTTCTTCTTCCTTAGCCAACCTTGCTGCTTCTTTTCTTTCATTTAGCATAAAGAAGCAGCAAGGTTTTCTTCTATAGTTTTACAAGCTCATCATATGGAAGTAAGATCATTTCTTCACTCTTTACTCCCATACTGATGAGCTTGTCTATGATCTCCACTCTTCTTTTTTTGTTAATCTGATCTTGAGCAATTATTAATGCCTTTCTACTGGCAGCCAATAGCTTTTCAGAGACAGGTTGCCCTTTCCTTTTGAGTTTGGCCAACCTTCCCTCCTCCTCAATCTCTTCAGCTATTATCTTTCTCTTTCTTTTATGGTCAGAGGAAGCTGAAGATTTTGGAGACTCTGGCTTGGAGGGTTCAGGTTGCTTCAGTGGAGTTTGAGTTGGTAGCATAGTTGAGATGGTGGTGGATAGGTTTACTATTACTTCCACGGCCTCAATCTCATATTTGGAAGAGGTTTCCTTAGCTTTGGGAATAGCCTTAGTGGCTTCGGAAGTAAAAGATAAACCTACTTCGGAAGTTTTAACTTTTCCTTCAGAAGTAACTTCCAAAGCTTTGGAAGCACCTGCACTTCCTGTCCCTTCTAAGTCAGATGGTGGGCCATTGGTTTGTGTTTTCCACTCAAAGTTAATCTCAGGTTCCACACTCCCCTTAGGTTGACCAACACCTTTCCCAGAGGTAAGAGCTGCAGTTAACCTTTGAAGCTCCTCAGCTCCAAAGTAGGGCTGAGCGACATCTGGTAGGGGATATTCAAATGAGAATCTCATCAGGAATTGGTTCAAGAAATTGAAGAAGTTGATGAGAATCCTAGAGTCCATTTGAATTGAAGAAGGTGGGGGGAAAGATGGGTGCATTAATAATTGGGTGTGAAGAAGTGGCTCCAAAAGGAGAGGTAATGACAATTATTGGCTCTATGGGAGTTGATGTCTGTTCTAAAGAGTGAATAGACATCTCCTCCTGAGTTGATATCTGCTCCAAAGAGTGAGCAGATGTCTCCTCATCAGTTCTTTGTCCATGCATACTCTCCCCCTTTTTCGTAGCATCATCTTGAGAGTCAGATGAGCTTGAGGAAAAGCTTGTAGAGACGTGGGTATATACATGCCTGACATACCTCTCTATTTGTGTCTCAGCTAGTTGGGCCTTGAGAGTGTTAATCTCTAAGTTGCTGAGTGGCAGATCTACTTTCCAAAATCTTAACCGTTGATTCAAGGTTTAAGATTTTGGAGAGTAGATACTCAACGGTGTGTTGCAGACTACCCTCATCCTCTTATGAGGAATCATAGGGAGATGGGATAACATACCTAGTATGTTCCTCCGCACCACCTGATGTGGTTTCTTGGCACCCAGGTTTCCTCTGCAATTCGATGTCTCCTTCAGAAACATTGGGATGCAAAGTTTTCATGGATATAGGCTGACTGATGTTACCACTACCCTGAGAGGCTAATGAAACACTCTCAGTAGTGGCAACTTTATCCAAATGAGTCCCCTCCACATCTATGGGACTCACCTCAGTACTGGTTGCCTAATATGGGTTGAATATCAGAGGCTCCAAAAGGATTTGTTGATCTTGAGAGTGGTGAGATGGATCAACTTCACTACCCATAAGGAGTATGATATCTTCATTAGGTCAGGTAAGAAGGCCATGATGTTGTTGTCCCTTTTAGGTTACTCAGGGGAGTGTTGTGACTCACCGGAAGGGCTTAAGGCTAGGTTTGTGGGCTCGTCTGGTTGACACTAAGGAGACCCAACCATGACATGGAGGTTTATTGTAGAGGATGGTAGGACCTCAGACTGAGTGGGAGACCATGTTTCCACTCTAGTCTTTTTGGATTGAAAGAGGAGACTTGATCAATTAGAGTAGATTGATAAAGGGTTTGTTTAGGGCGTCTGTGGTAAGTGAGATGTATGGGACGATGGATAATGGGTGAATCTGGTGGGGGTTCGTCACCTGCTCGGCCTACAGAGATGTCACCATGAGCCATTGGCTCAGTCATACTTGGAAGAAGATCAATGAATCTTCCAGTGAAATAGGCTGAAACCTTCTTTAAAGTTTTGAACATTGTAGGTTTCATCTGAGGAACTTGGAGAGTGTGGGAAAATTGAAGCTTGTCCTTGTCCAGATCACAGTTAAGGATGTGTTGTATATACCTAGGATACATGTAGAAGGAATCCTGGTTGATATTGCTGATGAGATTCAGCAGCACAAACTGTGAGTAGTTGAACCGAAGGTTCCTCACCATTCCATGGACCAGGCACCCCAAATCATGTGGGATTTGATCCCATCCCCCGGATTTGTTAGATAGGCAATGAAGAACAATGTGCAGCAGGAACTTCCAGTTATAAGAAAAATTGTACTTATAAATGGTAGACCTGTGCACATCACCTCCATAGCCCATTTGGAGATAAGAGTCTACCAAATCCGAGTTAAGGAAATCAATAGGGGCACCTACATTATGGAGCTCTAGATGCTCCTGGATGGTGGTCTCATTGATGATCAACTCCTGGCCGCATATCATCGGCCGAATAACCCTCTGGCTATTATGGATTTCACTTTGTGCATTTGACCAGAAATAGGCCATGTGGTTGGAGTAAACAAGGGGGTTCACTGTGAGGGCGGTGAAGTATGTTGATTGGTTGAGGAACTGGATGATTAGGGCATAGTTGGCATCCTTTGTGGATTCAAGGATCACGACCTGATTGTATTGGGGATTGTGGGCCATGGTTTCTAAGTATCTGGTTGATTGGAGGAATTGTGAAGAAGATGAATGATAGTGCGGGAAATTTGGGAGTTGGCTCTGTAAATTAGTGGTAGAAAATTCTATAATGGTAAGAAATGAGAGAGGTGGTTGGAGGTTATGTATAAATAGAGGTAAAATCTTATCGGATAATGGGTAATGATGTTGACAAGATGGCTTAGGTTTTGATAAGATTAGGCAGCAAGATAAATCCATTTAAATAATTCAACTACATCTTCTTTTACTGACAAAATCTTTTACCTTTTTACAGAGGGGGGCCCAAAAGATATCCGTTACAGTTAATTTTCTTTTGAAGATCCAAAGGGTAACACTTATGTTCCCCTTTAAGTGATTCTTCCGAAGCAAATGTTACTTTCGAATGCAAATATAGTCTTAAGACAAATTCGCTTCTGAGAGTAATATTGTTTTCAAGAGCAAGAGGATAATAAGCTTCGGAAGCTGTTTTGATAAAAATTTCTTACGAGGCCAAAAGCTTCTGCGGAAGAAGAGACACTTAGAGTAATTTACCTGCGAAAGACCAAGAAAATCTTCTTCCGTAGGTAAATTTCTCTTCGGAAGATTTCTTACTTAGAATGTTTTGAAGAAAATTTCTGTAACATGGCTTAGATTGTAATTAGACCATGGCATATATAAAAAGGTTTTCAAAAGAGATCTAGTCAAGGTTGATCATCCCAATAGCTGTAATTAAATATTTAAATCTTTGTTCATCAAATGCCTTTATGAACAAGTCAGCATATTGTTCATTTGAATCAACCTTAACTAATTTTATGAGATGCTTCTCATGAATTTCTCGGATGAAGTGATACCTGATGTCAATATGCTTGGTCTTTGAGTGCTTCGTTGGATTCTCTGTGATGGAAATGGCACTCTTGTTGTCTATGTGGATAGGAGTTTTGATGAAGTTGAATCTTTAGTCTATCATCTGATTCTGAATCCAAAGCAGTTGAGCACAGCAGCTAGCAACAACAATGTATTCAGCTTCAGCAGTTGATGTAGAGACACACGATTGTTTCTTGCATTGCCATGAAATAATCCTTCCACCAAGAATTGACATCCTCCTGATGTTGATTTCTTGTTGATGTTACAGCCACCATAGTCACTGTCAGTATAACCATAGAGGTTGAAGTCCTTGTTCTTAGGATACCAGAGTCCTAGTTTAGGAGCTCCTTTAAGGTATCTAAGAATCCATTTGGTAGCAACCAGGTGAGACACCTTAGGAGCAGCTTGATATCTTGCACAGATGCATGTTGCAAACATGATATCAGCTCTGCTTGCAGTTAAATACATTAGAGATCCAATAATTACCCTATACTGAGGCTGATTAGTATCCTCCCCCTCAGAGTCAGGACAAAGATTATGATTCCTGGCTATAGGTGTCTTGGTTGGCTTACAATCCTTCATTTTAAATCTATCTAAGATGTCCTTGACATACTTTATATTGACTGATGAAAAACCCTTCTTTCATCTGCTTCACTTGAACTCTAAGGAAGAAGTCTATCTTGCCCATAGAACTCATCTTAAACTTTTTCCTCATGGTGCTCTTAAAGTCCTTGCGCATTTGGTCATTTGAGGAACCAAATATGATGTCATCCATATCGACTTGTACGAGCAACATGTCCTTTACAGAGCTCTTTATGAACAATGTCTTGTCTATAGTGCCTCTTGTATAGCCACTCTTCAATAGGAATTGAGACATAGTCTCATACCACAGCCTAGGTGCTTGGTGTAGGCCATAGAGTGCCTTGTCCAATTTGCACAAATAGTTGGGATGCTTTGGATCTTCAAATCCAGGTGGCTAGCACGCATAGACTTCTCTGTCGATATCCCCATACAGGAATGCACATTTCAGATCAAGCTGGTAGATAGTGAAGTTCTTGGATGCTGCAAAAGCAAGGAAGATCCTAGCAGCCTCAAGACTTGCAACAGGTGCAAAGACATCTATGAAGTCAATTCCTTCTTCTTGTGTGTACCCTTGAACAATAAGTCTGGCCTTATTCATGATTATCAAACCTCTATCATCCTCCTTGTTCTTGTACACCCATTTGGTTCCTATAAGAACTTGGCCTTGTGGTAGTGGACATAAGTTCCACACCTTCTGCCTTTTGAATTAAAGCAATTCCTCTTGCATTGCTTCAACATAATTATTGTCGTTCTAAGGATTCTTCCACTTTCTTGGGCTTAATTTGAGAGAGGAAGCATGAATACAAGCAGACATTCCCTTGACGGGTTTGAATCCTTGTCTTTACTCCCTCCGAGACATCCCCAATGATGTTCTCAACTGGGTGCATAGATAGATCCAAGTTAGAGATGTTTTTCTCAGGATTGTCGACACCACCACCAGCTGCTATCTCATATTCATTCAATGAGGACTGATTCAATGAATGTGTTACAACATTAGTTATGAGTTGCTGTGAAGCAGGATCAATAGTTTCTTGTTCCTCTATGTTAATGTCTTCATCAGCTTGGTGTTGATTACTAAAGTTGTCAGTTGGTGAAGTTTAGGGCTCATTTGGTTGACAACTTGTTGATGCTCCATTAGTTCTAGAGATTGTGAGACTCTCCGGATTACCAGCTATGGGAGCTTGATATTCATTTCTTCTTGGAGATCTTGGAAGAGGCCTAGGCAACTTAAACATTTGATCTTCATAGGAATCAGTTTGTCTACCTGTTCCAGCTGAAATAATCTCACAAGAAGGTTTAGAATAGTTGTGAAACAATTCTACGTTAAAGATATGTTTAGGACCATTTCCCTTAAAACAAGGAGTGTGCTCATTAACAACAATATTGGATGATTCCTCAAATTGTTGATTCTTGATGTTGTATACTTTATAAGCTTTGGAGCTTGAAGAATATCCAACAAAGATAGCATCATCTGACTTTTCAGCAAATTTTGCTAAATTGTCCTTTTTGTTAAGTATGGTACACCTTCTATCAAAGGACTTAAGAAAACCAATGAATGGTGGTCTCTTGTTCCATAGCTCATAAGGGGTTTTTCCATGGGGCTTAACTATAAGTACTCTGTTTAACACATAGCATGCAGTGTTGACTGCCTCTGCCTAGAATGTTAGAGGCAGCTTTGAATCAGCCAACATAGTCCTAGCAGTCTCAATAAGTGTCATATTTCTCCTCTTAGCAACACCATTTTGTTGATGAGTTCTGGGAGCACTATTTTGTCTGCTGATCCCCTTAGAGTTACAAAATGAGTCAAGAACTTGATTCTTGAACTCAGTCCCTTGGTCACTTCCTAATATTTTTACCTTATGATCTATCTGATTCTTAATTTTAAGAATAAAAGATTTTAAAATTTCAGCAGTCTCATCATTACTTCTTAAAAAGAAAACCATGTATATATAGTAAAGTCATCAACAATCACAAGGTAGTATGATTTCCTTCCAATGCTCATTATACTTGTGGGACCAAAGAGATCCATGTGCAACAAGTTTAATGGTGTGGTGATAGATTTCACTTCTTTGGATTTATGAGGAACCTTGTGTTTTTCCCTTTTTAGGCAAGCAACATAATTATCCTTGTAAATAAATTCCTTTTTGGGCACACCATGTACCAGGTTATTTTTGACCAGCATGCTCATGGTCTTAAAATTATGATGGCACATTCTCTTATGCCATAGAGTTGACTCATCACCATTAGCTTTAGAAACAAGGCATGATACTTCACCTAGTGGGGAAGCACTTTTCATATCAAGCTTGTACATATCCCCTTTCTTGGGAGATCTAAGAAGCACCAATTCCTGAGGAATTGTCATCCCAGGTTTGAGAATAATGCACTCATGTTCTATGAAAAGCGTGTGGTGTTTTTGGCCATAGAATTAAGAAACACTTAACAGGTTGTGTTCAAGCTGTTTGACAAATTTTACTTCATCAATATTTAATTTACCATTAGATACACTTCCCCTGCAAGAAATGTATCCTCCGGTTTCACCTTCAAATTAAACAGGTCCTCCATCAAAATGTTGAACTTGTTAAAGAAGAGATCTATTCCCGGTCATGTGCCTTGAGCATCCATTGTCCACAATCCTTATATTTCTATTTTTGTCAAGTGGATGTCCCTGCATATAAGGTGAAAAAGTTAGTTGCTATTAGAAACCCAAGCCTTGTTGGTCTTGGGTTCTTCCAATGTGGATGACGAAATTGAATCAAAATATAGACATGGGGTTCAATTGTGGTTTTGGAAGAAGAGGTTGGGGCTGCAGCATCTTTTTTGATCTTCCATTCCATCCTTTGGTTGACCAACAAAGATGAGCTTGATGAATCTTGAGCAACATAGCTTTCTTCCAAAGCTTCTTTCCTTTCAAAAGAAGCTTTCAAAACCTATTCTTCTGAAGCAGTCTTCTTTTCATAAGGTTTCAAAGGAATTATCTTGTTCTTTGGAATTTTCTTTGACTTTACTTCCGAAGCTATTTTTTTTCGAAAGAATGATTTTCTTCCGAAAGCATTTTGGGTTCAAAAGTAAGTTTTCCTTTTCTTAACATTTGAAACATGTGATAAGGTACAAATATGAAACCTTCCTTGACTTCTTCCTTCTTAACATTATTTGCATAATGTGTGCTTGCAGGATTGTAGTAATAATGTTTAGCCATGTGGTTGTGCAGACCACACATTATGCACAATGTTACCTTTCATGAGGTGTGTTGACTGTTGTTTCTTGCATTTCTCAACAGTCTTCCCCTTTAGTTTCTGATCCTTTAGCTGGGTAGGAGTGCTGGTACTGCATTCCTTTCCTAGATCAGATCTTCCAACCACCTGGAATCCTGCTGAGATAAACACACCCTTTTGCTTTGAGTCTATCTTTAGCATGGACTCAACTACTTTCTTCGTAGTTTTCCTAGCTGCCTTGGCTATGTTTCTTCTGGCTTTGGTGGTCAGGGGTTGTTCATTATAGGTGACGATCGATTCTCTATATAATCCTTTCCTGTATTGGTCTCCATATTTGCATCATTCTTCCCCTCATAAGATAAGGGGTCAGCAGATGGAACCTCTTGCTCTTTAGTACCATATCTTGGTTGTCTTATAGACTCATAAGAATATGGTGGAGCAATTTTATTGGTTCCCAACCCACCTTTATTTTGATAACATAATTTTGACTAGGAGGATGATGCAAGAATGGTTTGGAAGTTAGAATCTTTAATAGCATTCTTCTTTGCTTTAGCCTCAGCTATGACTAGCTGGGCTTACGCCTCAGTTAACTTGGAAATTAAATCTTTGATTTGAGTCCTGTAATTGGTTTGTTCATGCTTTAAAGAGGACACAGTTCTTTCTAACTCTTCAATTTTCATTTTATAGTCAGATTATGCCATTTTAAAATCAGATTTTAAGATGTTTAAGGACTCAATATCAGATTTGATTTCCATGTTATAGTCCTGATACAGTGTGACTTTAGCAATACAAGCTGGAGTGCAAAGATGTTTATATACCTTGCTGTCATCAGTTCCAACCATGAGTGCTTGAGCAGGAGTCACTTCTTGCACCATGAAGCTCCAGCAAATTCTTAAGCAAGAACAACAGTTTGTTGTTTAGTTGAAGCAACTTTATGTGTGGTAGGATGTGTGGAGGCTTGAGTGGCTCCTGGATTGGATTTTGGAGCTTTGCATTCCCTGGTAAAATGACCAAGTTGATTATAGTTGTAGCACTTGGCCTTGCTTTTGTCAAAACCGAAGTTGCTGTTGGTTGGGTTTTGAGGGAACTACCTTATAGTTCTTTTAAAGAACTTTTTTGCTCTATAAGTCAGCAGAGCCATGTGTCAGACTATGTCCATGTATTCAACATCATCTAGGCTAAAGCATTCTAGATCTTCAAAGCAGAACTGAAAGTCACTAGAATGTTCATTTCCTGAAACAAAGGCACAATTGTCCTGGAAGGGACTTGATTGAGCCTGTTGAGACTTTGGTGTTTCAGCAAAAGTAATATATGGACCAGAAGAACATGGTTGCTGCTGGGAGTAAGTCAGCTACTATTAGGACTGGGTGTTTCTTGATCCTTCAGCAATAACTAGAGCATTGCTAGTGGAAGGACCAAAAATTCTATTCATCTGATGGCCTTTTTGAGTCTCCATCTCTACACGGTATCCATCAAGAATGCCGAGTAGTTCAGTCATTGTGAGAGTGTTCAAGTTCTCTGTTCTCTTGATAGGGACACAGTAGAAAGTCCACTCTTAAGGAAGTGCACTCATGAACTTATTTGTTAGATCTCTTTTCTCAAGAGAAACTCCAACTGACTGAAGTGATGAGATAAGAATCATGTACCTGAAATATTACTGGCTAAGAGTTTCTCCAGTAATATAGGTGAAGTATTTGAACTGCTTCTTTATGCTCAGTCAAAGCATCAAAGAGTTCTTTGGCAATTTTGTAATGCTCAAAGCCTACCATGATGGAGTTTGGTATGGATGTAAGCAGTACAGTCATGGCTTTGCTATCGATGTCCATCTTCTTGTGGTCTTCATTTGAGTAATCTTCGACATCCTTTTCTATCATGGCACCTTCGCCATCTGGTGATGCCACCTTTGGCTTGTAAGGACCATTAGTGATAGATCTTGTTGTGTAAATGATATAATATAAACTCAAATCACACTGAAAAACAAATCAAACAACAATCTATAAAAAGTGTTTCAATGTAAAACCATTTTGAAACCAAACAACAATCAAACAAGGCTCAAAGATGATAAACAAATGATTCCATCCAAACAAACACAATAATATGAGCAATGCAGAAGTATATTCTCAATTAGGGTTATGAGAAACTTGCACAAACCGATTACAAGTTACATATGTATAGATATGCTAGTTTCGTTGACAGTTTCGCTGGGTAGCGAAACTGTCCTGACCAACAGCATAGATTCACCCGGTTGCGAAACACAGTTTCGCCGGGTGACCTAAGTCAGCTGACTACCAGCAAAACTATAGTTTGGCAGGTAGTTTCGCTGGGTCAGTGATACTCTTACAAAAACTAAAACTAATTACTATTTACGTACAAAAGATAAACTTACATTAAACCTATTACAAATAAACCAAAATAAAAAA
>BJCN01320920.1:0-13617 GCA_018326445.1 Flaveria brownii
TTAAAGTTTAAGATGCATAAAATATTTTTTTAAACATAAAATATAAGTTTTCCTTGCAATGATTTCTAATTTGTCCACATTTAATAAACTGCTCTTAATTAATATATTATTTGATACACGTTAGATTATTATTTCAACTTATCAAGTATTATTTTATTTATAATATTTAAATTAATATTAAAATTTGAATTTACTTTTTATATATTTTATAATCAAATACTATGAAAACTAAGTATTATCTTATTTGAATACTTAATATATAACTACAAAACAATAATAATAATAATAATAATAATAATTATTATTATTATTATTATTATTATTATTTTTATTATATTTATTATTATTATTATTATTATTATTATTATACATAAATATAATCAGTGTTTAAGGTATGTCGGAAAAAACCAAAGTGACACCCACCATGTCATGTGGGCAAACATACTGGTAGAAAAGATGATAAATAGTGAAGTTGTAGTTTTTTTCAGTAGTGTCATAATAGTTTTTTTTTCATTTAAAATAATAAAAAACCTACTTGTTTTTTTTAATATAATTTTACATTTAAACTCATAGACATATTTTAAAACTAATACAACACTTTTTCCCCCTCAAATTGATTACCTGCTCATTTTTGTGATTTATTTAAATTTTATAATTATACCCTTGAGTTTTGTCAAATTGATTATCATGTGAATTTTTTTCCATTGGTTAATAATAATGTATAAATTACTAGAATTATCAGTTTCAAATAATACAACATATGCACGAGTTACGCCCACTAGTTATAAAAAATGAGATAGAAAACTTTTGTAAAGTTTTTCTTATATTAGGTATGCATCATGTGTTGTATATACTAATTATGTATATACTAATTATCAAGTTGGTTATGTATCATGTGTTGTATCACGTGCTTAGTGGGTTGTACTCACCTTTTATCTTTTTTTTAATCATTAACTTTTTTATTATAAACCAATACATTTATATTTTTTATTTTCAATTTTGGTCCCTTATATTTTTCATATTTTAGTTTTTTTTTTGTTTTTTACATTTCGGCTTAAATTTGGCGAGTTAACGCACCGCAACGTATGTGTGTGATTAAATATTTTTACGCTTATTTTTCTTTGTTTAACGGCCCTGTCGCATTGCGCTGATCCTAGATTGACTTACTTATTGTTTTAGATGCTTTTACGTTTCGTATGCGTGGTTTAACGTTTTTACATCTACTTCTTGTTCTGGTTTGTTTTGTTTTGTTTTTTATTTCTTTTATAATACGAGTTTTTCGATATTGATGGTCATTTTATTTCTTTTAAAACTAAAATATAGTAAAGACGGATGGGAATTACTCATCTTTGCTCTTCGGTATCTACTTTCAAGTTTTACAGCAGAATCTAAAACCCTAACTCTGGGAGACAGAACAGATCGCTGATTTCTTCAAGAATCGACTCCAATTCCACAGGTTCGATTGTGCTATACAAATTTATATACTCAATTATCTACTTTTGAGTTCATAATTGCTGGCCCTTTGTTTGCACATCAAAATAACTTGAATTGAACTTTTATTGTATTAGAGAGTCAAATCGTGGGTGGGTGGGTTCATAATTGCTGGATTATCGTATGGCCCTATTTCTACGCGTAGTGTTTATCAGTTTTGGTTAATTTGTTTTAACGTAGTTCCTTTTGCATAGTTGATGTAGGTTCAAGACATTTCGATTTGGATGATTCATTGAGTAGTTTATAATGCTAGTTTGTTCATATGATTACTTGTTATGAGTTATTGAGTGGTTTAATAGGCTTGGTTTATATGAATGGCTGATTACTTTTGCTGGTCTCACTATTATTTGAATGGCAATTATTTTCTGATGGATCTGGATTTTCTGTTTCAGTTTTTGGTTTTGACCTAACAATATTGCAATCCGAATAACCGAAAGCCAAACCGATTAGCACCCCTACTTGAATTGTCTTTTATTAAAATGAAAAGACTAACCAAAATACTACAAATGGGAGTGAGATTGATTATGATAATGTATCTGATTAATAGTAAAATATCTCTTAAACTTTGAACTTTTTTTTTATTTCGAATCTTTCTTTTCAATTTTCACAGGTCACTTGTTTATTCCTCAACCCCACTCTTGCAGACAATTGGGTTCAACAATGGTGGAAGCAAAGACCAAATACGATCGTCAGCTCAGGTTTCTTCACTCTCTCACTTTCATCGTTTCCTCTGTATCTATCACGTATTGACATTTTAACATCGACTTCTAGCTTAACCAAATGTGAGCTAGTTAATTAAACTGGGAAGAAGTTACAAATTATTTAATAAGAATGACCAAAATAGCCCATATCAGTACATGATTATATCATCAATATGCTATTGTTTGTCTTCATATGTTTTTCTAATCACATTTGGTTGTGGGGAAGGGGTTTATAACCTTCAGTAAAAGATTCCATGTTGAACTATTGTGCGTGTTCATAACTTGGTTACTTTGTAACGAGGCTGAAATGTCATTACAGGATTTGGGGTGAGCAGGGGCAAGCTGCACTTGAGAAAGCTAGTATATGTTTGCTTAATTGTGGACCTACTGGATCGGAAACACTCAAAAACCTTGTTCTTGGAGGTATTGGAAGTATTACTGTCATTGATGGTTCTAAAGTTGAAAATGGAGACCTTGGAAATAATTTTATGGGTATGTTTTTAAGTTCATATTGTAAAAGTTTCTTATCTTTTAAGTTCTAAGTTTAACTCTAGTAATTTTAATGTGTTGTTTTACAGTGAGTGAGTCAAGTCTTGGACAGCCAAAAGCAAAATGTGTTTGTGCTTTTCTTCAGGAACTAAATGATGCTGTTAAAGCCAAATTTATCGAAGAAGATCCAGTGACTTTAATTGAGATGAACCCTTCATTTTTTTCTCATTTTACTTTGGTTGTAGCCACTCAGGTAAACTAATTCATGGGTCAATTTAGTAATCTACTTACATTTTCTTAAAGACTACTGCTCAACATAAGCTGTATAACATCTTTTGATTTGTCTTTATCATTTATGTTCTACATTGTAATGATTCTGAGTTCTAACATCAATAATATATTCAAATAGCTATGGTATACCTATATGAGCTCACCTTGCTAGGTGTTTTGAAAAGCCATGATATAGTCAATTTACTGCACAAATACTTATAATTGTTTAATTTGTGGCTTTCCTCATTAAAAAAGTCATAGTGCCATGATTATTATTCCTGGATCCATCAAATCATATAGATTTTTCTACATAAATCCTTGTTGCACTATGTATTGTTTTTAAATCCATGAGCGCCCAATAATTTTTAAGTTTTGCTAATTGTGGATTTTAAATTCAGCTGGTTGAAGATTCTATGGTGAAGTTGGATCGCATTTGTCGTGAATCAAATGTTATGTTAATATTTGCACGCTCATATGGACTCACTGGGTTTGTTCGAATTAGTGTGAAGGTACATGTGAATATTATCTTTTGGGCCATCGAAATATGATTTTCAAGCCAAACTTAAATGAGTACCATGATTTTTTAAAATGTACATGCATATGTGTGCGCACACGCATGGGGAGAGATAGAGGGAGGGAGGTTTGATACATTTGTAGTTTCAAGTAGATAAATGCTAGAACCACATCAACACATGCACCTGCGGTTATGTAACCACATAAACCCCTTTGTTTCTCTCTTCTCCCACTACATACGATGAAAATTACATAAGTGTTATTGCGGTTCTCATGGTTCTCTATTTAAAATTGGTTATGTATTGAACACGCCTTCTAAATTTCACAATATCATTTACCCTTTCAAAACATTACAAGTATTCTATTTACGCATAGTAAATGAGATTAGAAACAATTACTTATACGACCTATTTCCCAAATAAACCAAGAGAATGTTATATGTTGGGAAGGTAATGATGTTTTTCTATTTATTTGTTTAATCAAGCAAATTGTTATGAGTAATTGGTTCTATTTTATATATCATGGAACGAGTAGATATGATATCATTATGTTTTGAGAGGGTAAATATGAAATTAGTTCATATAATTCATTATTGTTGTTCATGTAGTCTCATTATCAGTATAGGTCAGATGTTGACTTTTCATTACGTGACAGGAACATACAGTGATTGAGTCTAAGCCTGATCACTTTCTGGATGATCTTCGTTTAAATAATCCATGGCCTGAACTTAAAAAGTTAGTATTGTCTAAATGAACAATTTTTTATTATTTTCTGCTGCATATGACATTAGTAGTTGGTTTTATACCAGATATTAATTTCTTACATCATTGTAGGTTTACTGAGGAAATCGACTTAGATACATCTGATCCTGTAGTTCATAAACATATCCCATACATTTTAATTCTTGTCAAGATAGCAGGGGACTGGGCTAAAAATCATGGTGGAAGGCTGCCATCAAGTAGGGAAGATAAAAAAGAATTCAAGGTTTTCACTTAATTACCCATGATTCTTTTCTTACGAATTTATGTTTCAGTATTTTTAAGACGGTAACCTTGGAATCTTTAGGAATTAATAAAAGCGAAAATGGCTGCAACAGATGAAGACAATTACAAAGAAGCTATTGAGGCCTCATTCAAAGTTTTTGCTCCACTAGGAATAAGTAAGTACATGAAATTACTGCAACTGTGTAACATAGTCGTCTAGTAAAGCGTTCTGGTTGTATGTGTTGGATATAATCATTTTGAATAAATTATTTTATCATTTAATAATAACATAGTAATTCAAGTTGATGAAAAAGTTTTCAGTTTTGTAGATAAAATTAAGAGGACTGGTAATGATAATATTAACAAAAAACATATCCCAGGTTCAGATTTGAAACGTATACTTGATGATTCACGTGCTGAAGTCGAGTCTGATGTACCAGATTTTTGGGTGATGGTGGCAGCATTAAAGGTAGTTCGACTCTCATGTTATATTTTTTAGTTAAAAAAAACTGCCTCCAGTCATGGATTATGTTTCTTGATTGCAGGAGTTCATTGCTAACGAAGGTAGTGGGGAGGCTCCACTTGATGGATCAATACCAGACATGACTTCTTCTACTGAGTGAGTCATCGTTGACCATTGCTTTTTTGTCCAAAAGTAATTCTACTTAGGGATAATGTATGTAAAGATTACCCAAGTATTCTGCTTTTTTCACCACGGCCACTGACATGCCACCCAAATGAAAGGGTAAAAACCCGGTGCACGAGGCTCTCGCATGTGCGGGGTCTGGGGCGTCGGCCCACTCGGGCTTGATGTTCTCATCCTTATCCTACATTTCCACAGGAGACTGTTTCCATGACTTGAACATGTGACCTCCTGGTCACATGGTAGCAGCCTTACCATTGCTCCAAGGTCCGCCACTAACCCATATATGAGTACAATTTTGTTTATACCTAGGTATGCAAAGTTGTAAGTTGAAATATTAAATGAACCAAAAAAATTACAATAATAATAAAACAAAAATGATGTATAATGGACACAAAAGTTTAAACACTTTGTACTTTTTCACAAGTATAATAGAAACCTGATAGAATTAGCGAATAGAGGTTAGATGATACCAAAAGCTCAAAGCTAATAACAGTTCAGAAAGAGTAGGCAAGATTGATTGTTATCATAAACAATCAAATGGTTAAAACTTAAAGAAAACCAGTGTTAAAAAAATAAAAGAGATGAATCTTGCTGTCTCACTTCATCTCCGCCTTGCTTGTGCCTGGCTGAAGGTGTGCGGTTCTGTTGCGATTTTGAAAGATCCCAGCCTGTGCACCCTTCACTACTATGGCTTATACCAAATCCGCTTAAAACATGCTGGGATGTTGTAAATTGACAAAAAGATAACCTCGCGTCTTTCTAGGCATGTTTTTGGACTTGAGGGACGAGGGTTATTTTGTCTTGTCAAAAGTTTTCAAGAAAATTTCTTTGGTAGGCATGTTTCCGGCCTAATTTGGTATATTTGAATCCAGGTACATATTTTAATGGTCTAATAAAGTAATTTCTTTATATCAAACTCTCATTGTTTAAAGATTGATACAAGGGTATTTTTGTTCTTTTAAGAATTCTAATTCTTCATTGGGTGTGTTTTTGGTCGAATGTGATATAATTGAAACTTGATACATATATGAGTTCCCTGTAAAGTAGTTTCAGTATAATGGTAACATTTTTGAAAAAAGTTAATATATGGGTTGCCCCCACATACAGTTTCCTTGTTTTACCACATGATGTTTTTTTCATTAAACATGAACCTCTGTTTGCAATTTTATGCCAGGTTATATGTAAACCTGCAAAAACTCTATCAGGCCAAAGCTGAAGCTGATTTTCTTGTGGTTGAGCAACGTGTTAGAAACATCTTGAAAAAAATCGGTAGAGATCCTTATAGCATCTCCAAAACAGTCATAAAAGGCTTCTGCAAGAATGCAAGAAAACTCACAGTAAGTGTTTTACAGTTGTCCTTTATTTATCATCTAATAAAATATATCATGTATACAGCCTTTTACATTTTCTTTATATGATTTGTGTATTAGCATGGTGGATTTGTGGTCTCTACTGTCAACATTCATATTAGCTAAAAGTCATTTACTATCTTTAACTTCTGAACTTTTGACTGCTCTTTTATGTAAATTGTTGCTTCATCTTCTAGGTATGCAGATATAAACCCGTTTTGGAAGAGTTTAATTCTCCTGTTTTACCCGAGTTGCAAAAATATCTGAGTGATGAGGAGTACAGGTATCCTATTTACCACTTTTTAGCTTATTATTGCATTTCATCAAAGCTTTTATTAGGGAAAGATAGAAATAGGAAAAAGGAAAATGCTTATTAATGGTTATACTTGATTATTATTAGAGTAAATTACATTTTCGTCTGTATGGTATGACTATGCAAAATTTATCTTTGATGTGACATAATAATCTAAATCATCCCTGTATTTACTGTTTATTATGATTTTTGTTCCTGGTAGGGAGTAAGATGAGTAAAATACCCTACTCTACAATTTCTTTATTTGTTCTTATATTTACGTTTGTTTCAAACCCAAATACATAAAATTAAAAAACACTGGTGGTTATCAATTCTTGTTAATGGCAGTGTTGCTGTGGGATTCTATATTTTGCTTCGAGCTGTTGATCGATTTTCAGCTAACTATAATGCTTTCCCTGGGCAGTTTGACGGGTAACATTTTGATCTCATTACTAAAGCTATCAGTATTATATGACTATTATTTTCTGTAACTCTTATTTTAATTGGGCAGGGCGATGGATGAGGATATATCTAGATTAAAAACTATAGCAGTAAGTCTTCTTAGTGACTTGGGTTGCAACGGATCCACTTTGACAGAAGACCTTATTAATGAAATGTGTCGTTATGGTGCTGCTGAGCTACATGCAGTTGCAGCTTATATTGGAGGAGTTGCATCACAGGAAGTTATCAAGGTTAAAACGATGCAGTTTCTTTTTCAGTTTGCTGTTTATTTATAGTAGAGGTGTCAGTTTTGTCCATTTATAAATGAGTAAATTTGGGTCAAATAATCATTTATATATCTATAACCGGTCAGATAGGTGAAACTAAAAAGGTCACTCACCTAGTGAAACTACTTTGTAGGCCACTCAAGTATGCATCTAATCTTATTGATACCAATTTTGGTCAAAATATGAAAATAAATACTAGGAATATAAAAAAACAAAAATACCTCTGATGATATTTCAACCTGTTATAGGTTTTAATCTTTGTTTTTTTCTAATTTCTTAAGGGCATTTTATAATACAAAATGTAATCGGTCGAAAATGGTATAAATGAAACAATATGCATACATGGGTGTCCCACAAAGCAGGTTTAATGTCTGGGTGGTCTTCATGAAAAAGTTGAATGCCTCCACATACATCCTCTTAATTATATTGCTGAAAAGGAAATATGTCATCTCCTAAAGCCCATTTTTATAAATGCATCAAACCTTATAAATCTTTTTACTCTTATAAGAAATGTGGCAACCTGAACCATCCCCATTTGGACCTAATACCGCCCATTTTAGGAAAAAAGTGTTCTGGGTCCACTACGCTCTCCATATTTTGTACTAAATTGAAGGCATTTTAGATATTTGTCAAGTAGTCTCTCACTCTCTCATTCTATAAAGATACATGTTCTGATGTCCACTCAAATATTGTGTTTTTGTACGATGGTGATATTATGGCATCATCATTCTTGGTCTTATTTCCTCGTCAGCTTTTGAGTTTTAATGGTTGAACATTAAAGGTCTTGTTCTGGATGTTTTTATCTGCTTATTTCCTTTTAAAACTACTGTTTTGAATAAAGCAACTTCAAACTGCTTCTTCATGACAGTTTATTTCACCTGGATAAGCAATCCAAACACCTTACTAGTTTGAACTCTGTAAGCAGATAATCAGTCCGCAAACAAGTTGACTCTTGAATGTAATTCAACTTTTAATTGTTCTGTTTTGCTGCAGCTTATTACAAGGCAGTTTGTGCCTATGAGTGGAACTTTCATCTTCAATGGCATTGATCACAAATCCCAATTATTGTCATTATAATCTCCAAAAACACAAGGTTAGCACTGTAATTTTTCTTGTATGGCTTATATCCTATCCTTGGTGTTCTAAATAGATGCTTCAAAAGTTGATCATACAAGTTGTTTTTACTTGTCATGATTACAAAGAATCAAGTCCACCAATTCTGTTGTTAACGGGTATTAGGCCATTTGGTTAATGGGTGAACACTTGTCTCTCAAACTATGTATCTAGCTGAACATTGTAACTTTCGTGGAACGAATGGATATAAAAGCTTAATGTTAGACTTTTCGGAACTACATAAAAAGACTTACCATACCCAATATAGTAAACCTATTGAAGAGGTCCGACGAGGGGTCTGACGAGGAATAATCTTATGGACTTATGCTGAATTTGCACACAAATTGTTTGGATTTTATTTTTGAATCATTAATTGATGGGACTTTTTAAACTCTAATAAAATGTCCTTGTTATAAAGTTTAGAAACTTAATCTTCTATAAGAAGAAGACCGTCTTTAATTTTCTGAAAATAAAATCAAAATGACTTTTTAAAATTAAATTCAAGGACATAATTATATAATTTTAAAAGTGATTTAATCATGTAAAACTAAAGTCTAGGGAGGTTGATGTATCTCTTCACTATCCAATCAGGAAAACTTCATCTATAGTGCCTTTGAATCACTTCAATCATCAAGTAATTAGACCCTAGGACACCATAGCTATTGTAAATTCAATCAACCTATAAGACAACAAACGTGTTAAGGCAACTGAAGAAACAGGAAACGGTTGCTTCTTACAATGAACCTTGGTTGTGAGAATAAATATGATTTGTAATTTACATTGTTCTAGAAATCGTGACTAGCCTGTGATGGTCAAAATTGGTCAAAGCTGGACCAAATTGTCCTAATCGGCGGTGTTGCAGCGACGATAGACACCGGATTTTCCCATTCAGGTGAGGATTTGCGACTCCGACGACGGGAACGAGGGAAGGGTGTGATTGCCGATGACTGGAATGATGGAAGGGGAACGTACTGTTTTAACTTTAGGGTTAAATGATTTAATTTTGTGTATTTTTAAATTGAACCCCCTCAATATTCATCATTTTACAAATTATTCCCCAAACTTTTATATTATTCATAAAAAGGGTATAAAAGTATACATTAATTAGTAAAATTATATATAAAAGTCTGATTCAATTAATCTGAATTAATTCTTAGTCCATATCTTATCGCTTGACTAGTGCCTAATGATTTTTACAACACTGGTAATTTAAGAATGACGTGAGAAAAAAACTTAGCCTCATCCTCAGCTATTTATAGAATTCTTATAAGGTCTACTTTTGATGATTGTAGGGATTTTATGGTCTTCATTCTGGTACGTTTTTCATGTGTTATTGGTTAGAATGTCATCTTTTTGCCGTTTTGTTGCCATGTGGTAGGTTATTCTTATGGATCATGTCCATTGAGGTTTTTGTGGTCCCTACTTAGTTGGTCGGTTATCTTTATGACGTTTGTCAATTGGGGTCTATACGCTTTAAGTCCCCTTACTATTGTGTTTATTTTATCTTTAGAAAGACATGCTAGACTCAAATAAATCATTTTTTTTGTTCTTACCATGTCTTTTTGATACGCACATGAATGCTTCATCTGTGTGCACTTTTGCACCTGCATGGGGTAATGATTATATGAATGTGCGTGATTGAAAAGGTTTTGCAGCTGTCACTATGCTATAACCGTCACTCGTATCACCTTTGCGGTGGGTGTGGGGCAGTGGCGGGTTTCCATTGACTGCGTTTTGGCGCGCATGAAGATGATTTTGAATTGCATATAATGTCGATGGCATGGTATAGTCTGGTTAATGGGACACCCCCCCACCACACACACAACAAATTGTAAATCAACACCCTAGATTTCTATAGGGTCGTATAATACAATACGCATCGTATAGGTGGTCGTCGTATAGTCCTATATAAGACGCATAACCCCTTTGACAGCCCTAGAATTTTCTCGTAATCAGTGTCGAAATTTGCTATACGTGTCATATAGCCCATGTGTCGTATTAGATTTCGTATAGGGCTATATGAGACGTATAACCCTCTGATAGCCCCCCTAATTTTTTTCGTTTTCAGTGTCTTCAACTATATACACCGTGTATGATGCTGTACGAAGTGTATGAAGAGGTGTCAATTGATAATGTGGGGTGCATGTATATTAGGACCATATCACTAGGGATGTTTAAAAATATCCGGATCCCAAACCAAATTCGAAATATTCGAAAATCCGAAATCGGATATCCGAAATTTCGGATTCGGATTCGGATTCGGATAGTGATTTTGAGAATTTTCGGATATTTCGAATATCCGAATATCCAAAATATTTTTATAAAAATTTGAAAAATATTATATATTATTTAAATTTTTTGGATATTTTTAGATATTTCATGTATTTTAATAAAAAAATTGGATATCCAAAAAAAATTCAATAAAAATTATTATATTTTTATTAAATTTATTAAATAATGCAAACTTTTTTTTAATTCGGATATCCGTTCCGAACGGATATCCAAATCCGAATCCAAATCCAAAATTTCGGATATCCAAAATTTTGGATTCGGATTTGGATAGTGAAATCCACTATCTGAAATTTTCGGATATCCGAATATTCGAATATCCGAATTTTGGATATCCAAATTGGAGCAACCCTACATATCACCTCATATCCCCATTTCTCATTTTACCTTTTAACGAAAAGGGAATGACAACGAGGATAACAGGTATCATGCATTAATGGTTTCACCTCAGGCTTAGGATATTGTAATAAGGGATCTCATCATGGACAAACACTTAGATCAATGATTTAAGGGGATGTTTGGTAATTTTTGAATGATTAAATGCTGTATTAATAAGAGGTCTGAACCAATAAGAGGTCTAAACCATTAAGAGCACATATATCGTTTAACTATTCAAGATAAATGTCTGACCAATTCAGATAAGAGGTTTTAATCATTCAACATTAGACATCTTAACCATTCAGTATTAGTATAATGCTTAACCATTCAGAGGCAAATGTCTGAACCATTCAGACATTTACTCGCGAAACAAACAGTCTGAACCATTAAGTGCTGAACCATTCAGACACCTGAACCATTAAAAAATTAATTCATATGCTACCAAACAGCCCCTAAGTTAATGTAGACACATCTTGCAAATGCCATATTATATGATATTATGTATTAAAAAATAAATAAGTTCACGTAATGAGCCACGAGTTGATTCAGCTTAAAATTTTAGCTCGCTAAGCCGTTTAGCTTAGTTTGTAAACAAGACGATCCCAAACTTAACCTCGCTCACTTAGACTTATTTACAATCCTAGGCGCAACGGTTGGTGCTTCTTATATTTTTTCAAAGAAGGGCCTCAAGTTCAAATCCAACATGAAGACGACCTGTCTAGTGCAAGTCATGTGACATATACCTTATCCCGTTGGTTAGGAATATTTAACCTAATCTCATTAATTAGCAAAACATTAACAAAGCTCATGAGTAACATGTTCTCACAATTTTTAAAAATAAATAAAATCACTTCGGAGTTCTGATGACTTCAAACCTGTTTTGAGTTAAAATTGTCACTTATTTGGTTCACGTCTATTTACAATTAACCATGCGTTGGGGTTCATGGCTATATATAGTTAACGACGCGTTGGAAAGTCGAGTAGTGAAAACAAAGGCAAAAGGGCAGACAGAGCTTGCTAACATACTTTGTTCTACATGCCATTTGTCCATTCAAAAAACAAAGATTAGGGGTTAAACACTTCAATTTGACTAAGTTTACTGTTGACGCTCATTCGATGTTACTCATCTATTGGACTTTCTATCTAACAAAATTAAGGTCAAGATACACAACACATATTCACACACCAGCCTTTTGTTTAGGAATCACCGTCTTGATATTATTTTGTTGATCTACCATAATTCAATATATACACGCGTGCATGCATGCGACACCCATTTACCCAATGTATCATAGACGGAAATGAGAACACAACAATTCGGTTTTCTAGGAGTGGTCATAAACTTTTAATACCAACCAAACTGAAGCAAATCTAACGGTTAGACTGAACTAGAATGTCATGTATGACTAAGAACCATTTTATTTCAAAACAACGTAGAAGGGTTTACTTCCGTTTTACCTGTTTAGCCCGTTAATATTTTGACCCGTGAGTTGACACCTCTAATCAAACATAAAACACAAATCAAGCACGTAGCTCTTGGGTAATTACTAAAACATGTGCACACTTGATACCATTTTGTCAGGAGTCATAAAGCAAGTTTTATTCAGGACTGGTCCGGAGCAACGTGGTTAAGATGAAAGACCCCATTGTTGTCCTTATGCACATTAGCCTTGAATGTCTCCTCTTTGTTATTCCTTTTGAGCTTCAGTAGGATATCATATTTTGCAAGTCCTTCCACAGTCTATGACATAATTTTTAAAATGAATATTTACCATTTAACAAGTCACAGTGGGTAAAAGCTAAAAAGAAAATGGGTTAAATGGCTCAGAGTGTTGAAAAAGAAAGAAACACTCACATCATCTCCCATATTTAGTGGATGTAGTGGATGATGTTTCTATTATCTTCCATATTTAGTGGATGTAGTGGATGATGTTTCCATTACCTTCCATATTTAGTGGATGGTGTTTCCATATTTCACTAGATAGGAACCCTTGTAATCTAGTATAAAAGGAAAAGGACACTCCTCTATTTTACACACAATAATATACAACTTTCTCAATTATTCCAAAAAAAGAATTTTTCCAATCCCTCTTGATAAGATGGTATCAGAGCGGTGTTTACACTAATCTGCTCATCATCTACCCCAGCCTTTCAACCACATAAACCTGGTCGCCATGTCCGAAGATGGCAACCAGAATGAATTATCCATTCAACTCGCCAACCTACTTAAGCAGGGGATTCAATCCCAACCAAAAAACCCCAAACTTTCTGATAGTTTGCAGATCAATCTCAAACTAAATAGCCAAAACTATGCCCTGTGGACCCGTATGATTCGGGTTGCCATCGGTGGAAGATCGAAGACACTGTTGAAACAT
>BJCN01320942.1:14522-25151 GCA_018326445.1 Flaveria brownii
AAATGTCTTAACCATTCAGACATGTGCTCGTGAAACAAACAGTCTGAACCATTAAGTGCTGAACCATTCAGCATCTGAACCATTAAGAGGTTGATTAAGAGACTGCCAAACAGCCCCTAAGTTTTCTTTTTCTTAAAAAAAATTAACTATGTTTCATTTGCAAAGAAAAGTGAAACAGTATGGTTTGAAAAGTCAAATACTTGATGAAAAACATACCAATCATGATAAACACCAATAAGGCCCCGATCATAGATCACACCTAAAGTTGATGGCATATTATGTGGAACGACATTCATCACCCACACAGGATCAGATATCAATGCAGCAGCAAAACCACCAAAATATGCATTCATATCCATCACATTTCTTACGGCTTCAGTCCCAAGCTTCAAATTCAATGATTTTTTGTAGTAAGCAATCCTCCTTTCCCATAGGTGCGTATCTGTTTCAAACCCACCATCTGCGTTTCTAATTAAGGCAACCCTTGATGGGGTTTTTGTTAATCTCTGGGGCCATTTTGGAATTTCACCAACCGCAAGTTTCCCATTTACAGAAGATGGTCGACTCACACATTTCTTTAACTTAACGTACCTACAACAGCATCACATTTCTCAAGTTAAAGCTTCAATATTCAGATTTCAACATAAACATATGTATATTTGTATGAATATCAAAGTACCATGCAGAACTAGGGTCATCAGACTTGTGACATAATTTGAGCCCATGTTCATTTTGAGCCTCAAGACATGAATCATCAATGGGCTTTTTCCAGATGGCAGTGTTCCCATCTACAACAACGGACTCATAGCATAATGTTTTTGCCACTGCTTGTAAATCGTGCCATTCGTTATCTAGCCCATGCCACTGAACTGGCGGGCCTGATATTACTAGGTACCCTCCAGGCCGAAGTAATCTATCAACCTCCATAAAATATGTAGCATCTGCAAAGTGATTAAGTGAAATGTTCATTTTGTCAGATTAATATGCAAGAGCGATCACATACTTCCATTTCCAGTAAAACGTTCAACATTTGATACAAAATGCAACAAAACTATTTATCAAATATCACATTAAAATCACTTACCCTTATTTATACATCTAACTTTGTTAAATATTCTGAATATAATATCCTACATGAAGTTACAAAAATAAAACACTTACTGTATGCCGTAAATGGTATCAAACAACGAGAGCAGTGGATTAAGTCAAACGAGAACGCAGGAAATGGGAGTCGGCGAGTGCCAAGCATTAAAACAAATGCTGGTATTCCTCTTTCCAAAGCAAACTGTATTTGTGATTTGTGTGAATCTCTTGGAGCAAAAGAGAGTGTTAAAAGGTCTTCAGCTAGTAAATACCCCCCAAAACTAGCAACCTGGAAAGATGTTAACCAATTTTCGAAATCAGTTAAAGTTATTAAAATATTGTTAATTTGGCAAATGACTTGTAGTACATTTTTTATTTCCAAATTAACCCACAAATACAATATTACAAATCTTACCCCACATCCCATATCAAGAACCGTCCTCAAAACACCACCAGAAATAGGGATATAGTGTTCAAGTTGCTCAATGTATTTTACAGCTCCGTCAGGAAACATAGTGCCACCCCCGGGAAATATGAAGTGTGGGCCCTCTTTTTTCATCCAACCCTGATGACCCTTGCGTTCAGCTAATTTATTATACGGCATATTTTCATGCCATATCTGCAGGTACAAGAGTAAATAACCTGTATAATAAGTCATTCTTTTGTAACACAGCTTAACTAAAATTGGTCGAATAAGATAAGTAATCTAAGAAGTTCATAAGTAGGAAACTACAAAGGAATATTTCATGGGGCCAGAATAAGGGTAATTTAGTCAATGAGAATGAAACAAACAACTTAAACATGGACCATTGATTGCATAACTAGTTATCAAGCTAGAAAAGACTTTTAAGGCGAACGGCTTTGGGCTAAAATAGAGAGAAAGAAACTTGAATTATAAAATATAACTATATAATATATATCATTTTCCAGATGAGTGTGATTATAACTTTATGTGGCTGTCAGCCTGTCACAGATTTCGATCTTCACCAGCCAATTATATGCACATAAAGAGACCATTAGCCAAATGAACATAAACACATAAAAGTAGAAACAATCTATCAGCACAGGTGAAGTGAAAGATCACGCCTTAAATGCTAGAATATACGACTTAGATAGCCAATTGCTAAATGGTTCACAATGCAATGTGCGTGTGCTAAGTTGCTATGTTGGACATCCCAAAGTAGAACTATCATCATCATTAATAGAGCCAAATAAGTAACATGAGGCTATGAGCTAATCACTACATCATACAATGAAGTAGCTTTCTTATCAATGTAGTTAAAGTTTGGTTACAATCTAACCATTGCACAAGCTAAAACGCAAAAAAGAACATTTAGAACTATTTTTCTTATGGCATTCTAGTAAATACAAATGTCAGCTTACAACAATACTTGCAGGAAAACTATTTCACTCTTATATCATATAAAATTTATCCAAAACAAGTGTTTCATGTCACACCAACTTCATAAGGTCTTCCTTCAACCAGAACTGAAATGTCCTAAACTTGTATATAAACTCATGTATAGAATCAGATCCTCCGAGCTACACCCAAATCAAATTCTATTGTAAAACTACTAAACTTCAGTTCAAATCCAAAATACTAGAATATTAACATCATTTGGGATATAAAATCAGAAGAAACTAAAGAATCATTAACTAACACTACCTTATACAAACTATCAGGCCACTTAATCGGAATATTATAGCCCTCCGGCGGAGGTATCAAGCACAACTGCCGCTCCTCCGGCGACGGGCAATGTCTCTCCCGATAATAATTCATATCTCTGCTAAGCAATCTGTTCCGATTCGGATCCTCACAGGGCATATAATCAACAGCATCAGCGGAACACGATGGAATCGTGAGGTTTCTTCCGGCGTCAATTAGGGCAATGAGATGATGGCGTCGTTTGGCGCCGGTGGTGGATGCGACGAGAGCTTGGCTGCCGGAGGCGGCGATGGAGTCTCCGAATGGGGTGAGAACGAGGACGAAGAAGAGGAAGATTGCAGCGAAGAAGATGAGGGATACGAAGTCCAGAAACCGCCATCGTCGGATTTGGGTGGTGTGATGCTTCAATGAAGTGAGATCGAGATTACCCATTGGTGGAATCGATTCAACAAAAGTGAGATTACAGATTTCGCATGTTGTGAATCAAGATCTGAGGGATTTGATGTGAGGGTTTTGTGTGGATTTAGATGTGGGTGTTGGAACTTGAAGCAGAGTAGAGTGTGATCGGTTAACCATAGACGATTTGCCTCACCTTGTTTAATTTAATAATATTAACAAACAAAAGGTTAGATTGTAAGGATCAAATTAGAAATTAATCTATTATGATAATGATACTTGTATTGTTTTGGTGTGTATTACTACAACTATTCTGTCTTCTTAAAATTATAAGATTTGGATAACCACAATTAAACGACGATAATCAAGAATGTAAACTTGTGGTTCGGGTTTGGTGGATGTATGGATAGATCGCATGCCTCTAAGAAAGAGAGACGCATATTTATTTAATTTGTAAGCATGAAAAAGTTATTATTTATAGATGTAGTATGTCATGGTAGAAAATGAGATGAAATTTGATATTTATGATCTACCGATAAAAAATAAGTTGTACGGCTATATAATAAGATTGTGGAATTGGATGAAGACCTTGATGGGTTAAAATAAGTGGAAGTGGATTATTGGAAATAATGATGTTTTTTTGGTTTAGTCAATAATAACATTGGTTGACAATGGGAAAACAACCGGGTTGAAAAAGTTTAATAGCGAAACAATTGTGTCTTCATAAAATTAAATATCTTTAATTGTGGAAAACTAGTATGAATGTAATATTTACTTTGAAATCCTTTGTTTGAATGTTCTTTCTTCCTATGCCTTTTGTTTGTGGAATGATTCAAGAAACTATGAACCACCTATTTATAGTTTATCCTTTTGTAGATCATGTATGATTCTTAATCGCAAACTGGTGCAAAGCTCTATCCATCTTTGCGTCGTCTATCAAAATTGGAGATGCACATACACATGGGGTCAGATATAGAGAGAAATTGTTTCATCCAATTACACGAATTACATGTTGGAGCATGTGGAATGAAGAAACAATCTGATTTTAATAGCGAATCAATGGTGGTTGCCAGGTTAGTTGAAATGATCAAATAGACATATTTCTTATAGGGTAGAAAGGTGACTTTAGAACTTGGAGGTGTATTGAGCTCAATACAATCTTTTTATTTTGTACGAGCTAGTTCATAGTTGTATGGTATTGTATAAAATTTTTCAGTATAATACGGTGACTTATTTTAAAAATAAAAAAGGAAGCAACATCAATTTAGTGTAAGAGTTATGCAAGAATACACATAACCTTGAAAGCTATATTATTGTTGAGAATTATTAAATTACCCTATATGTTAATAAAATAACGTAATGAACAATGGTGTCTGGTAGACATACTCCTGAGTGGCATTTAGGTTACACATGTTGTCTTTAGCCTTCTATATCGATGCCTTCTATATCGGTGCTTTCTTTCCATATCTTTTGCTATCGGATGTGTGCTATCAGGGCAACGAAAAAAGCATTGTTTGTCGTTATCGATTCCACTTCTATCTTTGTGGTGCTTGCTAGGAATTGTGGTTGTGCCTTGGCCTCGGTTCAATTATGTTTTTGTTGGTTTCTTATTTTCATATAAAATCCTAAATCGTTTTTTTCTGCATCACTTTGATAGTGATTCCCCCTATGTTTCGCTTCTAATTTCCTTAATTAGGGTTTATGTTATATAACCTTATGTCAGTTTGTTTTGTTCTTAGTGGTTAGGGTTTCTAATGTGAAATCTTAAGTCGGTGGTTGATGAATGATTAGGTGCTTCATTAAATTTAAACTAAAAATATATTGTATCTGACCCGATACTTCGTCTTTATTCTTTAGCGTCATTTTCGGGACGGGTTTATGTTTCGGGCAGGAGGCGTAGGGTTTTCTTCGTAAGTTGGCTGAAGGTTTTTCTGACTTATGAGTTTAAAACACCCCGTAGCATAAATGATTTAAGAGTAGATGACTAGTAACGTGTGAGTGACATTTGTTCTTTATGGGCCAATTGGGCTTACCGGTTCAATTAAATAAGCAACCAAAACACAAGTTGGCCCGTTGGGCTATAACAATAATATTTTATTACTTAATACTTTTAAACATCTTTGATCAATTTCTGATTTATCTTATTTCAGTATTTAAACATTGTTATTTTTTAAGTAGTCTTCAACTGTTACCGTTAGTTACTTTAAACATCAACTTCTAAATTATAATATTTTAATATTTAAACTCTACTATTTTCTACAAAACTATTAGCTCTGACCACTAGTTTTCAACCAAAGTGGTTGTTCGGATAATAAATAGCATAAAAATATATGGGATAACTTTGTAAAATAGTAATCAAATTTTAAAATTATTCTCGTCAGGTCACTTATAAAGTTTTTTGTTTCAATCAGGTCACTCGTAAAAAAATTGTCCCAATCAGATCAATAAAGTTTTAGGATTGTTCTAATTAGGTCATTCATAAGTTGCAAAATTTTTTTAAAAAAATTAAAGTTTTTAAAAATATTAATAACATTTAGAAAAAAAACTGAATTAATTATAAAATTTATGAATTATTAAAACAATTTAAAAAAATATAAGTGATCTGATTATAACACTCCTAAAACTTTAATTACCTGACTGGAACAAATAAAAGTATTAGTGATCCAATTGAAACACTTTTAAAATTTTAATGACCTGATTAGAACAAATAAAAATATGAGTGACCTAATTTGAACGTGGTTAAAACTTGCTTACTATTATGTGAAGTTTTTCCAAAATATATTTGACTCTATTATTTCTGAAAATAATGCTTTAGCAGGTAAAAAAATAACAAAATAATATAAAATTGTTCGATTTTCTCTCAAATGGATGATAATTTAAATCTAGCAAGACATACTGCAACAAGACAATTAAGATAATTAATTTCAACATTTTCAATATTTTCCACTACAACAAAATAGAAAATAAACAATTAGATTTTTTTTTATTTATAGTTTAACAATCAACATGTACTTCATAGTCCTACCAAAAAAAATTCCTCTTTACTTCTCTTATATATTTATTATGAATCATCAAAACGTTTACAAACACCCTGTTATTGATTACTTCTAGGGGCAGGGGCTGTCCAATACTGCTTCGTAGCGATGAGTAGTTTTTCACGCACAAGCGGTCCGTCTTCATGATCAACCAATTTGGTTTCCCATTGGAGTTCATCGGCGATGTTCTTAGCATTGACCAATAAGTCAACATCGTCTCGGATTATTACACTTCCTTGTGGTCGTAAAATCCTGTCCATTTCTAACAATATGTCTTCCATCTCACATCTACAATACCAAATATGTGTAAATCATTTGGAGCAACTGGTAAGGTTGTTGCTTTGTGACCTTGAGGTCATGGGTTCTAGCCGTGGAAACAGACTCTTGCACAAAATTATACAAGGAAATGTTGCGTACATCAGATCGCTTCGCGATCCGGCCCCTCCCCGGACCCTACGCAAAGCGGGAGCTTCATGCACCGGGTACGCCCGTTTATGCCTTTTTATAAATAAGAATAATTAAAAAAAATGTTATCTTACTTGTCTTTATATAAAGTAAAAATCGCGTCTCCATGAATGAAATCATATGTTCTTGGATATGTAGACATAGCCTCACACCTAAACAACAAATAACATTAGTTAAACAAAAATACATATAATATCATATTAGAATTGGTTGCTTTTTGAGGTCCATCACATTCATAATCTTTTGTTATTATATAAAAGCATAGTTATATTAGAAGAATGATGATATAAAAACTCATTGAGTGTGTAAATTAAAAGATAGAAAATTACCAATTTTGATAAGTTCCAATCAAGCCTCTCTCATATATAACTCCAAGAGTGTTCACGTCAGACTCAACGGGTACAACGTTCATGACCCACACGGGATCATTGTTGAGAGCAAGCGCGGCTGCAAAGCCTCCCAAGTAGGAATTCATGTCTAGCAAGTTACGGTATCGTCCTCTCTCTGCCAATTGTTGGTCTAGTGTCTTGTAATGTGATAACCTCTTCTTCCAAATATCTGTATCACTTCTAAACATTTCTTCTGTAATATCTCCAATGAGTTGACTGATAATTCTTGGTGGGGTTGACGTTAACCTCTCAGGCCATTTTGCCACTCTCCCTCCACCAGATGTTTCTCTAATATTAGAAACATCTGGTAATGGAGTCAAACATGTCTCCATCTTGGTATACCTATACAATACACACTATTTTGTTCATAAAAATACCTACACATGTAAAATATAGCATATCAAAGTGTTTATTCTATTTATTACCACGCCATATCCGGATCTTGATTTTGGCAAAATTGGGGCTTCTTGAAGATTTTTCGAGTGATTTTGCAGTGAACATGATTTGAAGGTTTTTGCCAAATGGCTATATCATCTTTTTGAATAACCTTTTTCCAGCATAGGCTTTTTGCAACTCCTTCAATCTTATCTTGTTCTCCTTTTAGTTGCTCTCTTGTTTTGTCCCAACCTTTCCAACGCTTCTCCCAATTTATAGGTGGGCCCGAGAGGATCCAATATCCACCCGGGCGTAAAACTCTATCAACTTCAATCAGATACAAACCATCTATAAAACGACACAAAAAGATACACATTATCAACATCTTCCTCCATATGTTATGCATAAAATTATCATGAAATATACGATAATGTGTTTGATTACCGTACTGCCCCCATGGGATGAGGCAACGGGAGCAATGAGCCATGTCAAAAGCTCGAGAAGGGTAAGGTAATCGAATAGAAGCGAGGATGCCAATCAAAGCAGGAACTCCACGTTCCAGCGCAAATTGTACTTGAGCTATATGAGTGTCTTTTGGTGCGAACGACATTGTTAAAATGTTCCTTGACAAGAGGTAAGCTCCAAAACTAGCCACCTATTGAAAAGTGTATATATAACAACATTATACGATTACAAAAACTACTATTAAACACAAATAATACATCTTGTGTTATAAAACAATTTACATCAAACTCATTTCTATGCTCTTAATTAATAGTTATGTAGTAAACGTATTATATATGATATAACATTGTGTTAATAAACTCTCTTTTGTAAATTCTGTATATTAAATTAAAATTGAAATGTTTTAAATGACAAAAAGTGGTAGTTCCATGCATGTCCAAATTGCTTCCTTCCAAATCAACATTTGTAGGTCCATCCAATAAACCAACCTTTTTCCAAGTTTCGCAACAACCGATTTGTTTCAAAGCTAATTCAATATGTTAATTTAGTTAACTATATTTTCATAAACACAGACACACATATAATACATTTTTATGGTACTTAAAGTGGATCTTTTATATTGTTTATCTAGCCAATTTTGATAAATTTGATAATGTTTTATACACGTTTTTTTTCCTATAATAACTTGATGATTAAATTTTCAATTATCTCATTGTATTTCGGGACGTTTGCTTTAAACGTTGTTTTGTTAAAATTGGGAAAAAAATAGTGAAAGTAAAAAAGAAAAGAAAAACCAACTATATATTTCCTTATGATAATAAATTAATAATCATCCCCAACCACTTTGATTAGATTTTCCATGAACAACAACTACCACCTCAATTATTTTTCTAGAGAATCATTTCGCTTTGACATTAGATATACTAATATGATCATTGAATTTGGTCATGATCTAAAAAAACCTATATATAAAATTACAAACGTATAAAGTGTTTGTTATATCTATTTACAACCAACAATCTAACATTAGTTGAAAAGAAATATTAATATACTTACCAAATTTATTATTTATTATAAAACTATATAATGTGTGTGTATTCAATCCATGGTTTGGAAATTTGTACCAACACGTCAAAAAAGATAACTAAATCCAGCGTTGCATTAATAGGAAAAGTCAAAAACAAATTATACCAATAGTATCTTATTTAAAATTAAATCGTGTAACTAAATTAGATGAAAACAAATACCAAGTATAATATAACGATGTTTGTAAATTGTATATGTTTGTTTTTGTCAATTTCAGTTTTCGTATAGTATAAGTGTCACGTTTATGGTAGAGAAAATCATAGAACTAAATACTTTTAAATATATTATTTATACGGCAGCTTCATATATCTGTTTTGTATTTGTACATCTTTTGTTATTTTCTTAAAAAATAGTTGAATTTGTACACTAAAGTATATCCAACGATAACATAAAGTAAACTCTAAACATATGCTTGCGTTATATACGTCTTCTGAAATATAAAATTCAAAAAAGCATTATTATGTGGTTTTCAATTAATTTTATAACACGGTCAACAACATTTTTCAAATATCAAACAAATAAGTAAATGCGAAATAGTGAAATAAACAGACTTTTATGACAATGGTCAATTTTTGTCTACGATGGATAGAGAACTTTCTCGTTTTATGACGTCAATTTTCTTGCTAAAATCATTTGTAAAAAACATTGCGTAAAAAGCATTAAAGATGATATAAACACGTCTGTTTAAGTATAATCTAACTTACATCTTTCACTCTTTTAACTTCAATAACTATAAAAAGTTTCACGTATGAATTTGTAAAACAATACAAAAAATCTAATAAATAAATAAATGTAATTAGAATAAAATATCATTCAACAAAACAAAAGAGGAAAAAAGACATCTATTATATTAGAATAAACAGGTTCGCGAAGCTTATAAAAAGACGAATGCAATAGAGATAACGTTACGTGTGTTTTTGCAAATCATTTATCTTATACAATAATTTTATAAATCAATAACGTTTTCTACAAAAATAAACGACAAGATTTAGTTACATGACCAAGTATTATAAACTTGAGCGGTGAACCTTTTAACTAACGTTATGAGTGTCACGTTATAAGTGTTACACGTTATAAGTGTTATTTTCGTCTGTAACAAGTTTAGTATACTTGATAAAGTAAGTTACGTAAGGTAACATCTAACTGTTTAAAAAAAAACTTACCCCGCAGCCGGTATCGATAGCGGTTCTGATAGACCCATCGCGAAGATTAATCAACTTTCCGATGTCGTCAATGTAAGCTCCAGCACCATTGGGGAACATGGTTCCGCCGCCGGGGAAGCTAAACCGATCACCTTTAAACCGCACCCAATTTTGACCGGCTTTTTCCAAAGTCAAATGCTTATGCGGCACGTTAGCATACCACGCGCCGTCGCGGCTCTCCGGCCACCGGAACGGCTGCCGGTAGCCGTACGGCGCCGGAATCCGACACTTCAAAACCTCACTTTTCTCCGGACAGTGTCTTTCTCGATACACAAGTTTCTCACGGTCAAACTTCAACGACCGGTCAACGTCCTCACATGGGGTGTACTCGCTGAATTTGGTTGTGCACGGTGGGAATCGGTTCGCACGCGCCGCCGGTGGCGCGTGGGGTAGGTCGTCGGCTCGGTGGTGGGGGTGGAAGTCTAGGTGGGGTTGCGGTGTGACGGGGACGGCGACGGTGGCGTTGG
>BJCN01320970.1:0-11022 GCA_018326445.1 Flaveria brownii
CAGCCAGGACAATGCTAGCTGACTCTTAGTTGCCCATCACATTCTGGGCAGAAGCTGTGAATACAGCATGCAATATTCAAAATAGGACTTTAATTGTCAAAGAACATAATAAAACTCCTTATGAGCTCTTATTCAAAAGGAAGCCTTTTATAGGATATCTTAGAGCTTTTGGGTGTCATGTATCTGTGTTAAATACTAAAGAACAATTGGGAAATTTTTCTGAAAAAGCCTATGATGGTTTCTTTGTTGGATTCAAGAGCAAAAATGGATTGTGAAAGAAAAGGATGAAGAGTTAATGAAGCAAGAAGCCAGACTGAAAAGGATTAGAGAAGATGCATAAAGTAACAATGAAGTGATTGATGCTTTACTCAAACATGAACAAGAACTGTAAGAAGCTGTGAGATATGAGAAAGATGAAAAGGAACAGCTGATCTCTAAAGTAGAGCAAATCACTGATGATGTGTCTGCAAAAGCTGAACTGATAAAGCAGAAAGATCAAGAGATTGCACAGTTGAAGATGATGATTTGTGCTTTGGAATCAAAGGATGCCCCAAGTGTTAAACAATCAAAACAATCTACTGAAACTTCAAAGAAACTTATTTTGTATTCACGGAAGAGACAATACTTGGGCTCTATCAAGAAGAAGAATGAAGATGAAGGTTCCCCTAAAAAGCAAAAGCCCACATCTCCTGAGCATACTCCTTCAGTAGATGTATCTACTGTGAAGTTGACATACAGTAATGAGGGAGACAGTGATGAAGAATGGAATGAGCTAACCAAGATGGACTCACCAACTGTCCCTAAAGACTCAAAGGCTGATGATCTTCTAACAACTGAAGATATTATGGAAGAGAGGCCTGAGTCAACTATGTTTATGACCCTCATAAACCATGGTTTTCCTTATGACATGGTTGAAAGTATGAACTTATCTGAGATGAAGGATTTACTGAAAGAGTTTGAGGTGGCTAGATTTATGATCCCAAACTATGATTTTGAAGCTTTCTCAACCTTTCAAGCAGTTCGGAAAATCAAGAAGAACCTAGGTCACTGTGATACAACAAAGTTGAACAAATACAATATGACCTGTTAGTTGCAAAGTCACAATTACAAGCCACATAAGTTAAAGGGAAGGTCAGTTGGAAAGCTTAGAAGAATGGTGGAGCATGTAATGAAGGTTGATCTTGATACAGGAGTCAGATTCAGAACTGAAGCTCCTAATCCTGCTGTTGAGCATCATAACCAAATATCTGCTGAACAAGTTATGGTAGAAAGCAAAGATCAACACAAATCAAAGGATAAACTGATCAGAGAGCCCAGAGAAGTAATTCCAGGAAAAGTGTGGCCTATTGGAACTACTGTGAGAGAAATAACTGAACAAAAGTCCACCTTGATACAACTGATAGACCACATCATAACTCCCAGCTCTGTTGAAGAGAACATGATCATGGCCTGGAAATATGATCCAGAGTGGGATTGTGTAGTTATTAAAAGAACATCAGGAAGAGTTGAATACTTCCATGATGTATTGTCAGTGTTGTGCCTGCCTGAGAGTGATCTAAAAAACCTACAAAGCCTCATCATTACAAATTACCCAATACACCCAAGAGGAAGAGACTTCTTAACAATTGTGGGTAAGCTGAAGACAAAATTCAAAGATGATGTGCTAGCTGAGGCTAAGAGAGAGGATGATGAGCACAGAAGGAGAATTAAAAGGGTCAAAAGATACAAGTCCAATGCCTCAGAATCAGTAGATGATGAATTTTTGAAGAGGGTTGGATACAATAATAGGAAATCAGAAGCAATCAAGTGCATTGAAGGAACTCAATACACATTCCCTATAACTGAATGGGGTTATATAGAGAAAACAAAAGAACTTGTGCTACTGAGGAATGAAAAGAACAAAAGGGATGAACAGATCAGGATCTTTGACCCTGTGGAAATCAAGCTACTCCACCCCAGCTACACATCATATCTGCATGACAAATTCTTTCCAAAGCTGAGTGATGAACAAGCTCAACATGATCTGTTCCTACATGTCCATGTCATTCAAGTAGTTGATAAGCTACATGCTAAAGCATACAAAAGAAGAATACACAATGCTGGACTGCTGAAGGGAACATCTTTTGATGAAGTAACAGAACTCAGAATCTCAGAGCAAGATGAGCTAGAAGTGGTGAATAATAATAAAGTGTTAGACACACTCACCACAGAGGAAGATGTTTTGGGACTGAGCTATGAAACTTTAAAGAAGATCAGCAAGATAAAGATCATATACAAATATGATGATCAAAAGTCTACTGTATCTTACTTTTACAATAAAATAATTGCCAGAGTCAAGGAGCTTTCAGTTTTGAAGGAATGATTCAAGGATCTAAGCCTAAGGGGGAGTATTGTTAGATCTAGGAATAATAGGTCTAGATCAATTTGTATAGGCTTAGAACTTTAATCAATTCTTGTAATAAATGATTGTAACTGATTATCAGTGTATATATATATATGTATTGAGTATATAGGTTAACCTATATATATATGTGTTGCTTTTTATGTATGATGACAAGCGCAAACATTATACATGGATGATTTTTAAAATTGGCCAAGTGTAAGAAACATCTACGGATGAACATTTGTGTTCTTCTATAGATATGTTTATTACACTACCAAGCATCTGAAGAGCAGAAGTTCCTACGAAAGACAAGATTCCTGCGGAAGAGCAGAAGTTCCTACGGAAGACAAGGTTCCTACGGAAGAGCAAAAGTTCCTACGGAAGACAAGATTCCTACGGAAGAGCAAAGTTCCTACGGAAGACAAAGTTCCTGCGGAAGACAAACACTTGGACTTGCAATATACAAGTGTTACAAGTCAACAAGTCAACGTCAATTTTGAATCCCAAGAGATCCGGTGTTTCCTTAACTGACTCAAAGTGCCTGTAAATATGAGTCCTAGGTTTCACATCTCGAGGAACACAATTAAGCAATATTATGGCTATCAACCATCACATCATTGTGCAACCCTAGCCGCCGTCACATCAACAACAACATTCATTCGATTGAAGAAATCAATGTTCATAGTATTTATAATTATTATTTTGTAATCATTACTTAATAATTAATGAAATACTTTTGAATCAATTATTATGTTCGTATTTACTGTGACATCGTGTTTGTGTTCTTCAATTAACATTTAACACAATTAAACAACAATTAATGATTATTCCGTGATCATTAACTTGTTTTTGTTTTAATACTGATAATTCTTGAATTGAGATCCTTGGATTCACATGACTCCTTAGCCAAGAGGAATGTCCCCATATCTTCTTCTTTATGTAAGTTTTGTAATGCTACAGAGGAGTCTGTTGATCATTTGTTCACCGGATACAATTTGGCGATTCAAGTGTGGTCAAAGATTGGTTCATGGTGCAATATTAATCCGATCTTTGCTTTCTCTTTTAAAGACCTTATGGATATTCCTTTTAATCTAAGAGGTGATGACAAGTTCAAGAAAGCGGTGCATGTGGTGTTCATGGCAACAACTTGGCAATTGTGGAAGAATAGGAATGACATGGCTTTTAGTAATGAGAGGCCGTTGATCAGTAAGGTTTGGTGTGAAATTATGGCTGGTGTTGGGGTGTGGTTGAGGGCCAGGAGCAGAAATCAAGTATCTTATGTCTTGGTTAATTTCCCATTTGAGCCGGGTTAAGTGTTTGTCTGTTCTTTGTTCATGTTTTGTTTGTTTCGTTTATGCTTTCCCGTGTACTTTGGGGTTTTAGCTTCTTGTTAGCCCCGTTTTTTCTATATATTTTATTATTTGTCGTTTAAAAAAAATTAAGCCCAAGTTGGGTGGTACGATCCAAAATCGATGATGTTTCATAACGACACATGTCGCTAACCAACTTTGTAAGAAGATTGCATGATCATGTGCTATGATGGCACGAGCATGCCACGTTCTCTGGAGTGCCAATTTAGGTGCCACAAACTTCAAATTGTTACGTACCCACCATTGCTAAATAAAATCCACATCGTCTTGTGTTTCACAATTCGTTTGAACACCACATGATACACAATGACAACTTTATGTGAAAACCCTTCCCGACCAATATTGCATTGAACCTCTTCCATCTACTCGAGTAATTCTCTCCTTAAATATACACTAGCATCCTAATGATTTTGTTCCTTTCAATAAAGGTACTAAAGTTGAAGCTTATTCCTTTCTTTCAACCGATCTAGTATCTCATTCAATTCCGCTAAACACGTGAAGTTACTTTTTTCTCCAAAGCATCCTTACATAATTCTAACTCATCCATTAACAATATCCTTTCCTAATGTGAATACAAACACCACAACGTCATAGTCACATAAACTAGAAGTAACGCATACGGCAAACTTTAAAACACATTGTTCTCGTTTTCCTTTTGCTGTAGAAATTGAACGGTTTTCTTCAAACCCAAGAGAATCTCAATTTTGAACTTTTTGCATAGATCAAGTGAAAAATAAGAATATATATACATACATACATTCTAAAATAGAAGATAAAAAGTTCTATATTTTAACCAGATAATAAATTTTAATTTATTTATTACGTAGATTTAGGGAATACACCGAATGGATAGAGAGAATCCAAGAAAACGGCCAACCTGGAGCCCCGTGCACTAAAGTGACAGCTAAGCACGGTACAATCAATTCAGCCTCCAGTACAACTCAACGTACAATCCGTACAATACCAAAGGTCAACATTATTAACCAACTCTGATAATCGGGAGCAAACGGAGTCCATAACGTCGTCCGTTTACGATATTTTTTAATTTGAACTTGAAAATATATTTTAACCTCTAATATTCAAAATGAGGCTCAACTGTAATCACTTTCCAAATTCATACCATCTCTTGATCTAATCCTCAATGTTTAATTGCTAAGTCTGTACAATCTCATTCCATTTGCAATTAATTAAATTAAACCTCATGGATTTAATTAATTAACTAATTAAACTAATTAAGAAATTTGATTAATTTGATTCCGTTCACACCTGCATCACGCTATCATCTTCGTTTTCCATATATCTCCTCACCTCCTTCCTGATCATCTCTTGCATCACAGACAAAATATCAGCACCAAACGGCGTCGTACTAGCCTGTATGCTTGCTTGTTCATCACGTTGTTCGCAACCATACGAACTCGTTCCCGGTAACGACAGCGTCAACGCCGTCGACGGTGGCGTTTCAACCATCGTTTTGACTCCACACGACGTCGTATGATCTCCTCCGGCGAACGAAATCACAGCGTTATTACCGGAATCACACACATCAGATCCCGACGGACTACCAGACATCGTCACCGCCACATCACCACTTCCGGTACCACTCGCCGTCCGCCGCGGCACTCTCGCCGCCCTCTCATCTCCGGCGTCCACCACCGCACACTTCCTCTTCAACGTCGAGTTCCAGTGATTCTTCACCGCGTTATCCGTACGTCCGTTGAGCAACCTCGCGATCGTCGCCCATTTGTTCCCAAACCGCGCGTGCGCCTCCACAATAACCTTATCCTCCTCCGGCGTGAACGACCGGTGCTCCACCTCCGGCGACAGCTGATTACACCACCGCAACCGACACGACTTACCAGATCTCCCGGGAATGGACTTGCTAATCAACGTCCAGTTCCTCGCACCGTGCCGATCCACCAGCTTACCTAACAGATCGTCTTCCTCACTGCTCCATGGGCCTTTGATCCGATCCAAATCTCCACGAGATGAATCCATCGTTGAATGAAGGTAATAATATTATGATTATTATTATGATTATTATGATTATGGTGCAGGTGAAGTTGGGGAAGATGAAGAGGGAGAGGGTGGTGGTGGTTTATAATATATAGGGGTGGGGGTGTACGGGTAACCGAATGAGCCGGTGAAGAATTCAACAGGTGAGAAGGCGTTATGGTTACGGGGGTTTGAAGAAGACGGTTGGAGTACAGCTGGAAGGTGACACGTGTCGGGATGTCAGTGCGTGGGTTGTGTCACGAAAATCTCGCTTGTTTTGTAAAATATCTCGGGGGAGTTAGAGGGGAGGCCTAACTTTCAACCAACTTGTTTTGACCCGTACGCTTTTGGAAGTTATTGTTGGGTTCATCTTTTTTACATTCAGTTTTCAAATTTGAAGTTTTTTTATTAATCATGGTTTTTAACTTTTTATAATACTTCTTTAATAAATGATTGAGATTTAACAAATTTTTCGTATGTAAATGGGTGTTATTGGAATTGGTAGCAGAGTTTGAGTAATCAAATAGGAGCGGATGACATAAATTAAATTTTTTTTAGGAGAAACTCAATATATGTAAAAAAAATTATATTATCGGATTAAAATTTGCAATATCAAATCGAAAATTGACACTTGTAATGAAAAAAAAAAGGTGGCCTTATATCCTTCGCCCATGATTGGAACAATAAAATGTGTTTTGGCTATATGAAAGTAATTATCCATGTCACCTAAT
The DNA here is from genome assembly GCA_018326445.1 of Flaveria brownii. NCBI lineage: Eukaryota > Viridiplantae > Streptophyta > Magnoliopsida > Asterales > Asteraceae > Flaveria > Flaveria brownii. The sequence continues at coordinate 6,477 of BJCN01320970.1, forward strand.
TAACGAATATGCATTATGAGAATGAGATACTGATATGTTGTTGGTTGAAGTTAGTTAAATTCACATTATTGATAGTTGTGCATGAGAAACAGTTGTACACGTATGTTCCGTTTGTTGAATGGTTGTAAAATAATTAAATTAGTTTTCGACTTTCATGTCATTCATATTACATTAAACTATAATAATTGAAATCCTAAACTAGCAGTCGTAAACTCTCTCCATACCGGAGTGTTGATAATATTCAGTATATTTTATAGATACAAGGCAATGATTTAAACCGCAAACTCGCAAGTTACGACGGGATATTAAAAGCATTAGAAACTTTTCATTAGAAAAATAAAATAGCCAAAAAAAGCTCACGATATAAATTAACAACTCATAATGATAAGTTTAAAACGTAAATAAAAGTACGAAATGTCAAAACAGTATATCATAAATTTTATAAAACATTATATTTTGAAAATTATATACGAATAAAAAAATGTATGAGTGTTACATGTTTCAAATATTGTTTGTAGACCAAAAAAAAAGTAAAAATACAAAATGGTATCGGTAAGTCTAGTTAAAATTAAGGGTGTTAAGGAAGGAGGGGGCACTCCTCTAAGCTACTATTAAATCCACCAATCACACACTGTCACATCACAAGTATCATGAACTATCATGAAACACCTAAAAAACTGGAAATGTTACCCTGAACTACCCTGCAACTTTTCTTTTAACCCATTAGACGGTCCCCATCACTTCCAAATTTATGGAAAAATTTTACTAAAGTTGCGTGTACATGTACTTAAAACATTTGTAGAACACTGTCTATTATAACTAACTTTGATAAATCTTTCTATTCTAATAAAATGCTAACTAAAATGACACATAGCAACACTATATTTATTCTCATTAAAATTTTTCGCTACTCTCTTTTATTAAATAATCACATTAATTACTATAATATTATTTAACTTTTTTAGATTAAACTAGTTTTTTAATAAATTAAAAAATCTTTTTATTAATATTATTGCTAAAAAATTAATTGAAAATAAGAAATTTTTATGAAACATCAAACTTTTTTAATAATGCGAAACTTTTAAAATTGGTTTTTTTAAAAATTAAAATTTTATAAACAAAAAAAATTAAAACTGTGAGTTATAAAAAGAAAGATTTTAAAAACTATATTTTTTAAAACGTTTGTTTTGAATCAAAATGTTTATTTTTTTAAAAAAAACAAAAGATTAAAAAGTTGATATAATTGTTTTATTGCTTATAATTCTTACTTATACGTAATTTTAATCATATATTATCTTGGAATATTTTTTATAATTAATAATTTTATTCAATCTAATATTTTATGTATTTATCCTATTGTCATACACGTGTTTACTAAAGCTAGCATAATATATAATTATACTTTTATTCTTAGATTAAATCATCCTATATTTAACGTACTATGATTAAGCTTTCTTACCTTTTTTTCTGATAAATATATTTATATTTTAACATGAATTTGGGGATTAAATTATTAAAAATAAATTAATAAAGGTAATTATAAAATAGTTAAATTGGTTTATTAAATCAATAGTAACTTGTTAAATTAACTTAGTTATTATAATTTTAAAAGGATAACATTATAAAATATGAATCAAGTTTCGAATTGTTTTAATTAGGTTAACCATAATTTTTTTTCCCAATCAAGTCACTCGTAAAAATTTGTGTCTCGATTAGTTCATTATATTTTCAAGATTGTTCTAATTATGTCATCCATAAATTTCAAAATTATCTAGAAAAAATTAAAATATTTAAAAATTAACAATACTTTTTAAAACCCAAATTATACAAAAAATTTGAGAATTATTTAAAAAATTTTAAAAATATGAGTGACCTAATTAATATACTTTTAAAACATAAACGAAATGATTGAAACAAATAAAAATATTAATGATTGATTGAAACAAATAAATGTACGAGTAATTTATTATAAAGTTGTTCTTAATATTAAATAACGAAAATATCAAATCACTCGATATTCAAACAACATAGATATACTTTTTGTTCAAATTGACGTTTGAGAGTAAGACAAATTGTATAAAAGCTGATACCTGTAAAATAAAAAGAAAAATGTGTTACAACAAAATATTGAAATGCTATTTCCTTTGGTTCAAGAAGCCGGGTCAAATAGGAAAACAATTATATATTTTATCAAAAGTCTTAATATGATACTTTTTTTAGTAAAAGCTAGTTGTCCACTAATGAGTGCAGTGTTTTTTTCTATTAGATCATTCAAAGCCTATTCTTTAAAATTATGTTAGTACGATTTCTTAAATTATATGAAATGATTTAAGCGGTTGTGAGTGGAGGAGAGAGAAAATATTACTGTTTATCTGTAAATTTAAGGATACACTGTTTAACTCTTATAAATTTTTTAATATTTTTAAAAGTGGTTGTGAGTGGAGTTGAGAGAAAAAATAATGAAAAATGTATAAAAATATATTATTTAATTAAAAAAAGAGAGAAAAAATAGTAATTTTTAATATAATTATAAGAACGAAAATAAGAAATAAAATGTGAATGCTCTTAATGAGTTTTATTAATAAGTTTTCTTATAAGAGAACTAAGGGTGAGTAGTTGCTGAAAAATAGATAGGTGAATTTGATTAATATATGATATATTTTTCAAAACAAAATCGTGCTCGAAAAAAATTATAAGCATGTCAAATCAGTCATTAAATTGCTGCTATTGTTTGTAAAGTTTGTGAATAAGACAAGTGGGATAAACATAAAAGTGGAGAGTGAGAAAAAAAAATAAAAAGGAAAACAGAGAGGGGATAAGCATTGAATTAAAGCATGAGGAAGAGAGGGAGGAGATGGAGTATGGAAGGCCAGGCTGGATGGCACCCACGTGGAAGAAAACGACAAACAAATGGTCATCGCAGCCTGACACTCTGGCACCGCCAGCTGTATGCCTCACAACCACCCTTTCTATCACCCGGTTACCGGTCACTCTATCACTTTTTTTTAATTATATTTTAATATTTTAAACTATTTACTACTTGCTAATATTTATGCTAAACAGTTTGACTATTACTATTCTCAAATTTTGATTTTATTACTGATAGTAGTCGCAGGATAATTCTTTGTCTACTCTGTTAGTATTTTTTTTTTACGTTTATGGTATATGACATGACATTTTACATGACTGAAATAAAAAAATATAAATATATTATTTAAATTTTGTGTCTTTTTGTCACCAAACTATTCTATTTGTGAGAAAAGCGCTACGTTAAATAATTTTTTAAAATAATCTTTTATAAAAAAAATTAAGTTATGTATTTATATTTCTAATTATTTATATGTTACACATCCCGTCACAAGGCACACCACATAATATGTCATAAAAATCTAACAGAGTTAACAAAATGTTAGACGTGGCTGTTATTAATAACAAAATACTTGTCAAACTATTAGTTGAGATTAATATTAGCTAATAGTTAATAGTTTAAATTTTTAAAATTTATTTTTTTTCTTTTTTTATGTTTTCACATTTTAAGTTTTTTTTTAAATCCCTTCTAACCTACTATACATTTTATTAGTTATCACATCAACTATCCATTTGAGACTTTTAGTTTTATTTGTACTAAATTTAGAAGAAAAAATGTCGTAATTAACAACATCAATGGAAATATATCAATAAACATGTGTCTACTAAGGAATTCGGCTGTCGTTTTAGTAGTTTCAGAAGCATACAAGCTATTAACATAACACCTAACTCGATTAAATTGACGTATCACTACTAAAAATAATATTAACCAGCTTAATATTTAAAGTGAAATGTAACTAATCTAATCTAGTGACCTCGCTTTATCATACATAAATTCTTTTAAGCTCTTTTAAAGTTCAAACTCGTATTTTCACTATGCTCTTAAATTTTTATGATAAAGTGTCACGGACAAAAGAAATGAAAGGCCATAAACCATTCTGGCATAGTGATAGTCTCATGGTTGTCCAAATAAGAGGTCGTGAGTTTGAGTCTCGCGTAGGGCGAAAATACTCTGGAGCAGGGGTGCAGTCCACGTTGAAAAACGAATAGAGTGACCCGATTAGTTAAGATAACATATATCCTGCGAAACAGTATCGTACAATTGTGTTAAAGAAAAACAAAAGGAATGAAAGTATGACCGTGAATTGCTCAATAAGTGAATAAACAAAGAAAAGATTTTGATACGGTTGCGCTTAGAGGAGTAGAAATCAAAATACGACGGAGAGAATTGCAACTCCAAATAAGAGAGAATAATTAACCTTCAAAAAAACTAACTCCTGAAAGTAGAGGTGCACAAACCGGTTTTTTTTTTTTTTGGAACCGGTTCGGGTTGGAACCGAACCGGGTCGGGTCCAAGAACCGGTTTGGAAAACCCGGTTTTTTTTCCTACTATTTAAATTATATACAAATTAATTATAAATTTTGATTAATTAAAAATTATTACAGTAGATTAATTATATACGATTGTACGCGTTTTTATTTTCATTTTAATAAGTAAACAATTAAAACGCAATATACA
>BJCN01320971.1:0-12364 GCA_018326445.1 Flaveria brownii
CGACCGAGTTATGTTGAAGGTCTCACCTTGGAAGGGAATTATTTGGTTCAGAAAGCGAGGTAAACTGAGCCCGAGGTATATAGGACCATTCCAAATCATTGCTTGAGTAGGAAAGGTGGCCTATAAGTTAGAGCTACCCGATGAGTTAAGTGGAATTCATCCAACATTCCACATATCCCATCTAAGAAAATGTTTAGCTGACGAAGATATGGTTGTATCACTGGAGGATATCGAGGTAGATAAACGACTCAATTATGTAGAGCAACCAGTGGCAATCCTTGATAGGAAGGAGAAGAGATTGAGGAATAAAGTGGTTCCACTGGTGCGCGTGCAGTGGAAACACCGAAAGCGTTCTGAGTCTACGTGGGAGACTGAAGAAGAGATGAGACAGCATTACCCACAATTATTCAAAGAGTGACGGGTTTAGGGGACGAAACCTCTTTAAGGGGGGTGGACTTGTAACACCCGGAAATTTTGTCTAAATGAAAGAAAGAAAAATAATAAGAAAAGAAAAAGGAAAAGCTTCTTGAAAGAAAAGAAAAGAAGCCAAAGTGGAGGGGCTAAAGTGCAAAAAAGGACAAAACTGAATTATTTTATTATTACTTTAAGTATGGCCGCCCATGTGTACGTACCAACTGCTGTTTTGTCGACCAAAAGAGAAGAAGAAGAGCATATTTCTTCGGTTTTTAGAGAGAGAAAGCAGTTGTTTTGGCCTAAGGTAAGTGTTTTATGAGTTTTGGTTCGGTTTTTATGGATCTTTTACCATGAAACCGAGTTCTACATGTTCTTATGTGTGTATATGTGTTCGGTTGGGTGTCTTTGACATGTTTAGGTGTTAGAAACCTTTGAGAGTTTGAATTTAAAGGAGTTGAGCTTGGAAGCACAAAATGTGAGTTTCTAGACCCTAGTTTTTATATGTTTTTAAAAGTTTTCGAGGTGAAAATGTATGTAAAACCTTTTATAAATGTAATGTATGCAACCGTATGTATATGTGTATGAGTTTGGATGTTTTATGATTATTATTGCCTTGTAAATGTTAGAATGGTTGTAATAAGCTTAGAACAGGCTAAGTTGATGTTTGGGACTGAAAAATAACTTAGAAAACATGTATGTATGTGGTCATGCGCCCAAACAGGGCCCATGCGCCTAAGAAATTTGCCTTAGAAAACTTTAAGGGTGGTCATGCGCCTAAATAGGGATCATGCGCCTGGAAAATTGACTTAGAAAGTCTAAGTGAGGCTAATGCGCCCAAACAGTACCCTCATTCGCCTGAATAGTAGTCCGTGCACCCAAGATTTTGCTCAGATGCCTAAGTGTTGGGGTCATGCGCCCCAATAGTGCCCATGCGCCCAACTTAACCTCAGGCGCCCAAGTACAGGCTCATGCGTCTGAACAGTAGAAACGCCTAGAATTTGGCTGAAAATGCCCAAGTGCAAAGTCCATACACCCAAATAGTGCTGATGCGCCTAAGCAGGGCTCATGCGACTGTATAGTGCCCATACGCCTAAACACTAATTTTTCTGAAATTTTGGAAAATCAGATTTTTAGTGTTTTGAACCCAATTTGACTTAGGGCTTATATGTGCCTATTATGCATGGATATGCTTTGTTCTTATGTTCCTGATATATATTGATGTGTGACTTTACGTGGTGTGTTTATAATCATAAACGTAAAGTTTTATCATTAAAGAAAGTGAAAAGATTAATGATAATGAAAGTGGAACATAAAGAAAGAATGAAAAAAAGTCTTGCAAGCAAAATGAAACGAGAATCACAACTCATTAAGAGTTGTTAGCTCAACTATGTATTATAGCGTGCAATTTTAGCTAACCCATGAGGGTTCACACACAGGGGGATCAGTCTTGGTGACCGATCCATATTACGAAATGGGATCCTTGTCACTATACCCTGGAAATGATATGGCTTTGTGCATGGATATGATGTGGCTTTGTGCCAGGAAATGAAGAGGCTTTGTGCCCGGAATGGTAGCTTCGGGACATGATGGCGGTAAAGTTTTGTCAGGATCTACAAACAGTGAAAGATAATGATAAAGTACGAAACGAATGAATACGTGCGATAATGAATGATGAATAAGGTTATACCTTGTTGTATGTACGATGAATGCTCACGTACGGAAGTAAAGGAAGTATTTTGTTAAGAAAGAATATTTTCTTATATAAACTGTATAAAGGTATTTTAATACTTAAAAACTAGAACTCACTCAGCAACGCTGACTTTTATGCATTTTCAATTGGCAGGTAACTTTGCTGAGGATGGCACACGGGGAGGCTACTTGGCAGGGCAAAACTGACGTCTATTCACGCATAATATTATTGTTGTTTTGTAATGCAAATTAACTGATGCTTTTGTAATTCAAATAATGTTGTATTGCTTAACAACGATTTTTATTAATGTGATGAATGGTTTTTGTTAAACTTATTTTCGCTGCTTATTTTATGAATTATGTAATATTTATATGTAATGATGCGATGATTGTCCAACTGTTAGGTCTTCGAGAATGGGGCCTTACGGGTTACCTCTTCGAACGATTACAATGCTATTGTCGAAGGTTTGACTCAAATTTGCGAGTGATTGAACTGATTTAATGTTAGATTGGTGTTTCCATTATGGTTAGGATGGTGATTAACGTGTCCCTTATTAGTTGATTGAGCCAATTATTCGTGTTTCCAAGTGAATACAATTTGATTTTTAATGGGGGTATCCGGGTTCGAGTTGATACACGTAAACGAGCTCTATTTTCAAATTGGATTGGGTCTTGGGTTCGAATAAATCACGCGAGATTTATGGGAGTGTTTAATTTGATCGAAAACGTGTTTTTTTTGGGGGAGGGGGAGTATTGGCTCGCCGGAGGTGGCCGAAAGCGGTGGCCGGAGGAGGAAAAGTCGACGGGGGTTTGGGTTGGGTTTTAAAAGAATTTACACTTCTATCCCCTGTGGTTTATATTGTTGTCATTTTATGTTAAAGTTTTTATAAATCAAGTTTTAAATATTGCTTTTTCAACTCACAACTTTATAGAATTGAGTTTGAATTAATAATAGATTTTATTTTTATAAAATCTATGAAAACCCTTTATATTTTACAAAATATTTAAACTTATTTTATTTATTTTCAAATTTGATAATTAAGCTTTATTTTATTTATTTTCAAATTTGATAATTAAACTTTATAAGTACCATATAACTTTATAAATTTATAAAATATATTTATAAACTATATGATTACAATTCGAATTAAGTGACAACATTAATGCCTCACATTGAAATAAAATAGATTCCATTCATTGGCATAAACCGGTTCAGGTTAAAAATCGAAATGGGTCAGATGTTACATGTCTAATGTCCAGGGGTGTCTTTACGTTTCTGTACGCATTTCTTTTTATAATTCTTACGATTAATCTTCTCATATTAAGGTTGGAATATTTGACTTTGTAGTGTTGTTTAAGTTGAATTGTGTTTTCTGTTTTTATAATTCTTACGATTTGTGTTCTCACATTATGCTTTTGTTTTTCTATGACCTTTAAGCAATTCTTATACGTTGGTAGGTCTTTTAAAGATACCAGTGGGTTACAACTTTAGTGTGATGTGTCTTCAGTAAGGTGGGTAAATATGATTTAAGTGTTTTGATTTGATTTAATTTTTGGATTCGTATGAGTAAAGCTCTCAGCTTTTTGATTTGGTATTGGTTTAGATGATATCTTTTTTTACTAGATTTTGATAACTAGGAGAAAAAGTGAAGTTAAATTCAGATGAATCTTTGTTGATCTTTATGATTCTCATACTTGTAAGAAAGTTAAAAACTATAACAGGATTTGAAACCCATAATGTTGATGGTCTCTTAAAATTTGAGGCCAAAGTATGGTTTACATCTTGATGATCTTCCTTTAATTTTTAATGTCTTTGTTTTACAAGAAAATTATTAATAAATCTTGACATAAGTCTCATTAGCATTGAGACTAAAGTATGAAGAACTTGAAGTGTTACTATCAAGTTGGACTGATAACGTTTTAGGTAGTTTCATCTTATTTTAATATTATGTAGTGAAGATGTTTAATAGGTTCTTTTCACTAAGCAGACTACCCCATTATAAAAATTTGTCATCAAGGTTAACATTGCTGATATTCTTATTCATACCATGTTAATATGCTAGGAGCATTTGTTGTTTTTGTGTGCTTTAATGAAATGTTCTTGAACAGGTGCTAACTTGCAATCTAGACATAAGGGTGAGTGTGTATCTTTAATTATGCAGGTTTACTTGCATGAAAAGGTGTCATTTGTGAATGAGATGTACTTTGCAATTATTATTGATCTTACATTTGAAGTTCAACATTACTAATCAATATTTATCTTTTTCAAAGTTTTTTGCATCCCATGTTTTGTTGTTAATTTCAAGTACCCTCCATCAATTTCATTGTAGAGAGTTCTGATAACAAATTGACTGCTCCTGATGCTAAGCTAAATTTTAATGATGATGTTGCTTATCATTAGAAAGAAATATTTTCTCTTAGTGATCCAGCATAGGAGGACCTCGTGAGGTATTAGTGTGTACCTAAAAGTGGAAAGTGGTGGGGTTATGTAACGGTTATCAAAACAGATCATTCTAAGAAATGCGTCACTAATTAACTCACTAATTGTTTTCACATTTTAATTAATATCATTTTAATACACTGTGACCATAATTTGTTATTAAAAATCAGTTGTAATGTTAAGTATCGAATCAATTACAATAGTGATAAAGTGCGTCAAAACTCAAACGTCTATATGCTTTTACAACATTAAAAATAGATTATAATTATAATAGTATAGCCTTAATAATCATATATTATACTTTTATTATTTATTAAATTCATAAGCTAATGAAAAGTGACATATTGATGTTTAGGCTATGGAGGTATATATCAAATGTTTTAATTTTAAAGAATCATTTGTGATGGAAACATAATTTTAGGGTAATGCTTAACAACATTATGCTTATATGTTCATGTTTGCAACAAGAGATACAAACAGCTAATATAGAGCTATATAGGAAGGTAGGCTTTTATTACTTTTCATACGTTTGAATTTCTTATGTCCTTTGAAGTAATTTATATTAGATGTATCCAATGATAAGCAGCTAAAAGTTTCTAAGATTTCATATATAAATGTTTGTTTAGAATGGGCATGGCCCCAATACCATGCTACTTTAAATGTTAAATATATAAGACATTTGCCTTTCAGCCTTTATTGAAGTGTGAAGTAATTTTTTTTAAAGTTTAGGAGTAATTAGTTTTAGTTTGTTTATACCCTATGCACTATCATGTTCCATCTTTACACCTACATTATTAGGCTTTGTGCAGTTGCATATATTTGAACCAAGTAGTTTGATATATGTAAAGATATTAATTGAGGCTGGTGGCTTAAATTTTAGGAATATATAGATAAAAACAACATTAATGAACATCAAGGAAAAAAAAAAGAGAAGTAGTCAAAGGAAGAGGACGTGCTTGATTATGATCAAATAGCATCTCTAGCAAGTGAATTAACTTTGCATGGATAATTAGGTACCAGATTAGCATTTTTAAATGTCCTTTCTACGTTCTTTCAAGTGACTTTTTAATTAATTTTTTTTTGCAGTCTTTAGCGTGTTAAAGTGGTTGTAGTTTTACACAGGTGAAATAACAAGATCTCAAGCTTTCTTGGTGTTTTTTTACTTGGTGTTTATTGTTTTAATTGGATTGCTTCGCATACATGTATTGGATCCATTAATTTTATCATTTATCAATACTTGACCCGTTTTAACATGTTTATTTTTGTCATATTTGATGTGTATGTGTTTTGGCAGGATCATTTTTGGCATGGTTTACTCGTGTATTTTTTGCCCCCCCCCCCCCCTAACGAAAATAATTTTGGATCTGTTGTTGAAATTGGTGGTGAATGAGTCGTTATAAAAATGCAAAAAATAAGGCTTGTTTTAAGTTTCATGAAAGAATATTGAAAAACATGCTATGATAGAGTGCTAATTTCTCAATGCCTGCTATTTTGAGTGCTTTAGTTTTTTATAACTAACACTATCAACAGTTAATTTTTATAATTTTGTGATATTATAAAGTAACTCATACGATTTGATTTTGTTTATTATTTCTAAATGCTCGATCGGAATAAATTGGTGAATGGACTTTCTTTCCCGCTTTTTCTTGGAAAGTACTCAGTTTTGTACACCACAAGTCTATAAGTAGTTTTGTCGAATTTTATTTAGTCTTTCTTATGTCCATGTATAAATTTTTACTTGCATCCTTTTGCTTGAAATAAGAGTTTTGGAATTGAGTTTTTTTATTAAAAAAAAAACTAAGTCTTAATAATTTTTCATCTATATGTATGTTTGTGTTATTGTGCGAGTTTATAATTTTAATTTGTATGTAAAAGATTAAGTAGATTGACGTCTTCATATGGAGTTCCAATAAGTTATTGTTAGCAAAGGATTGTTGTAACCAGTGACTTGGTATTGGAAGTTGATTTCATTTGGTATTTAATACAACTGGTATGACATATATTCATATTTGATTTTATTGCCTATATATTAATTTGTATTCTAAGGATTTAAAAAAAAGCTTGATATCAATCATATTAGTATTCATGTGAAAGATGATCTCCTCTTGTTTTCCGTTTATTCATTACTATTGGATATAAATAGTGATTTAAGTAATTACAAGTAAACATGAATTTATAGTTTTAATATTTTAATTATTCAACCCGTGTAATGCATGGGTTTCTAAAGCTAGTATAGATATAATCATGTCTAGCAATTAGTGTATTTAGTATGTACATCTGGATATGATGACAATCCATTAAAGTCTCGTCCCAAGCATGAAATCAAGCTGCAAACCTCATAGAACAGGTCCCAATGTCATAGCCTCACTTTGACACTTTGATGATCAAGTCGGCATAAGATAGTAAAATGTACATAAATTGTATGTAAATTGTGTTTTGTATATATGTAATGTTAGATAACCAGATTGTATACCTTACATGGAATAAATAAAGACTAAGAAGCGGGGGAGAAAAAAGATTATCCACCCTTTTATGGGAGTGACTTATTTTATGAGAGTGACAAGTCTACAGTCTACACACCCAATACGTTTAGACTAAATTAACAAGCCACTGAGCCCGAATTACCATTGCCGTTCAACAAAAGTACCACAAGGACAAAATAAGGCATTACAACAAAAGAACATAGAGAATGCATTCAGCTTAATTTCAAATTTACAAGAATTGTTATCAGTAATTTTTTTTAAGCATTACTTCCAATGAATATATACATCATACAAATATTTTACATCATAATACATATCACCCAACAAATTTTAATTTACTTCAATTGATTCTTTCTCCAGATCAATGCTAATCCGAAGACAAAAATGAGTCGATCTTCAATTCATTTTTGCCCATCTCTTTACAGCTTCGTATTCTTGATACATGGATCTGTTTCTTGTCATCATGAATAACAGTCATTTTAAACCCGAAATAATAGTAAGCAACAGCATCACCACCTCCATCACATGGACTAAGCATCTTTTTACATATATACATATTTACAGTTAATGGGCTAGCATAGACGGCTCAGTTGTGCTGTAAGGATGACAGCCACTGTTCCATGTACGCCTCGTTCTCTGCAAACCATGGTCCCATTTGTTCATAAGCTATCAAATACAAGAAATGAAAGTAATCTAAGCACAAAAAACATGATCTTCCATTTGCGGTAATACATGTTATCTTGAGCAATCATACTTGGCTTCTAGTTGCAAACCATCTATTGTTTTTGTGAAGAAAACGAAACAAAAAGAAGACAAGTTGGTGACATAATAGTCAGGTTGAGTTGACCCACCAAAAGTTTGTCTTTTTTTCTTATCTTATAAAATATTATTGTATTATGATATGATTTATAAAACTACACTAGTAATATTCAAAAAAACAAACGTAGTTACTACTTAATAAATCCCACATTCCCACTCATAGCAGAAACTACTTGATGAGGGCAAAAATTTCATCTAATCCATGGGATAAGGATGTTGCTATCACTAAGACCCCTGGCACTAAAAATATACTAATAACATCTAATTTGTTAACATAAATCGTTTTAATATGGTGAAAACATGTGAATGACAGGTTGGGGACTTAAAGTCTGTTTGACACCCTTGGGATGTTTTTACCTTCCTAATTTTTAGCAAAATTTATAGATTCAACAATCAACCCATTCGACATGTAAGATAAAATGTAACCCAAATGAAACCATTTTCAAATATGTGTTGACATTGCCACCTCTACTTTTCACGAATGATCAATATGGATGAATAGTTGTCCAAAATTGTTCATTCTTGCAATTCTTTTGTAGTCATGGCTTTTGCAAGAAAACACCTATTACAATGGCTTGGAATATGTATAAATCCTGAATTTAAATTCAGGAATTGTTTGAAATCAATCTTTTTTGTAAACACCAGACTTCTTTTTCATTTTCACAAGATCAGTGTTGCAAAAATCGGCGCTAGGCGCTGATTAATCGACGACTAATCGCCAATCGGGAGTCCACCTTGGCGATTTCACGTAATCGGAGACACTAATCGGTAATCGGTCAAAATCGGACCTAGGCGGTCTTAATCGGCCAAAAATCGGTCTTAATCGGGCAAAAATCGGTGATTCCGGCGAATTTCCGGTAGGGTTCCGGTGAATTCCGGCGGGATTCCGGCGACTTTCAAAAATTCCGGCCAAACTTGGAAAATCCGGCAAAAACTTAGAAATTCCGGCCAAATATGTATATTTATATATAAAACTGAACTTTTTTATTAAAATTACATACTAAAATGTGTGTATTTATATATAAAACTAAAAATTATATATGAAAATTCCAATCCGATTAATCCCTAGTCCCTACCTCACCGCCCGACTAGCGCCTAGCGATTTTTGCAACACTGCACAAGATAGACATCTAGTAAGCAATATAAAGCTACATAATGAACTAAAATGCTACCACTTAAACTGAAATACATATACAGCAGGGCCATAACTGGAAAGAGGTTTACTAATGCTGTAAAGTGCTCTTTAATTAAGTTTTTGGTACTTTTGTGATGCATACGTGGTAGGTTATATTTACTCTAACTAATGATAAAGATGGCTTGAATGTACTTATATGAGCAGATATTACGAAGTATTTCAAGTATTTCCTATTTTGCCCCTACTCAGTCATGAAACATGTGACTTTACGTAGTGACACCTTTCTCCACATCTGAACTACTATTTACTCCTCAACCCCCCCCCCCCCCCCCCCCCCCCCCCCCCCCCCCAACTCCCTCTCTCTCCCTCTCAAAAAAGAAATTTAACATCCTAAAAGGATTTGGTTTAGCATACTTCATTTGACCCATATTTTTATTGGAGGAAAGTAAAGGTTTTGAACAAAATATTTCCTGAATAATTTTTTTCAATAAGCAAGTCGCGTATTTGGTGAGCAGATAATAAATGGAGACAAAAACCATAAAGGGGATGAAAAAATGACAAGCAATGAGCTACACAATTAGAAACTTAGGTTTCAAATGTCATCTACTACATAACCTAAGTGTGGAACAATAGAGTTACGGAAGACTACAAATATAAAAGTTTGCAAATTTGTGATCAATGAACTTCGTAATGCCATGGAACCCGGATGGCAAGAGGCTTCAGCAAGAATGGAGAGTAGAGTTAGGGCTTCCTTAGATTATAAATTCATGGAAAAAAACAAAACAAAGTACTAATATCAATAGGATAAATCTACAATTAACAACACCTAGACACAAGTGCCCGTGGCTTTTTCCAGGGTATGACAATGACCATATCCACACAAAGCTTGCCAATGAGATTGGGATGTGAGAAGGGCAATTTAGTCCTCTCCAAAACAAAGAACGGTGCAAATTCAGAAATTAATATATTAGAAAAACAAAGCTTAAAATCTAACATACTTTTTAACATAAGAATTATATGGGTTAATAGTGTTCATTAAGCTTTTGATTACAGATATGTATGCATGTAAGTGTGTGTATATGTATCATGTATGTATAAGCACCCAGTTCGCCAACACTGGTTGCAACTAAGTTATTTATACTAATTCGCTGAAATTTCACACAACTATGCACCTAAGTTTTATAATATATTCAGGAATAAGATGCCTTACCAGCAGAATAGATGTCTGGGACCTGTCCAATTTTGAACTTGTCAGTTGGAGCTTTCTTTGGGTTAATATCACCACGACCACGACCATAGCAAGGCACCAATACAGCAAAACTATCATCAGAATCATCATCATCTTCATCGCTACAAAAGCCTGCACCATGAGGTTCTAACCATCCAATTGACCAATCAGAGTCATCTGATTCTGATCCTGATAAACAACCACCATCTGATGGAACCAACACAACATCATATTCTTTATCAACCTTACGTTCTCTTCTACTCTGCCATTTTCTTTTTACCCTTTTTGATGCTGGTGCCACATTTACTAATGGGAACTTTAAATTGTCCAATTCCAACATATTTACATCAGATGTTGATGAATTCTTGGAGTGCCTGTTCTGGATTTTTGTATCTTGATGTTTTCCGCTCCATAACCACCATGAAAACTGTGAAAACGCCACTGCCATTTCACCTATCAATGCCCTTGAACAGGAGGAAGAGAACTTAGAAACAATAAACTACAATGGTATTGGGTATGCAAAATAAAAACTTCATCAAATCCATAACAGACTCGTAATCAAACAGGATGTTTTTAACTCAATCATCTTCATGGCCTCAGGGTCAACCCTAGGGCTGATTTTTCCCCCTTTTTCATTTTATTAAATTGGAAACATAAACAAAAAATTAAACTTATTTCCAACAGTTTACCAAGAAATCAATCAAGAAAAAGCACAAGAACTTTGTGGGTCAATTAAAGTACCAAATTGATGCCTAAAAACTTCAACTTTTTAGACAAAATAAAATCACAAAATAATTACTACAGATAATGATCATCGAACCAACTTGATAAGAATCTGATATCCATATTCAAAATCGGGCGGAGATACCAACTCAATTATCTTACAACAAGGGTATCATCCTTTGTCACGCGTTTCTAATCTTAATAGAAAAAAAAAATTAATCAAACAAATATCAAAAGTAATCGTTCATGTGGAGAATTGATGGATGAAATATCGAAGGAGAATACTAATTTGAGTGTCATAAAAAATTCAAACTTTATAATTAGAAATGAACTCAAATACCCGAATATCCAAAACAAGGAACCCTAATTCAGAATCCGAGTGATCAGATTAAGCTTCGAATCGAAAACCCAATTGGATTTGACGAAATTCTCGCGGTGTTTGCTTGTACGTCCGGAGCCGTGTGGTTCTATAATGCTTTCCCCTCTTCAATAATTCAACAACAAATAGATATAATAATAC
The DNA here is from genome assembly GCA_018326445.1 of Flaveria brownii. Taxonomy (NCBI): domain Eukaryota; kingdom Viridiplantae; phylum Streptophyta; class Magnoliopsida; order Asterales; family Asteraceae; genus Flaveria; species Flaveria brownii. Next base: position 11,452 of record BJCN01320971.1, read on the forward strand.
GGTGATATGCTGATATGATAAGAGAAAAGAGTTTAACGATTGTCAAATTTCAGTTTTCACTTACACCGCTTAAAGTTATTTTGAAATCACAGAACTAGCCCCTATATTATAGAGACTCGTCATAGGCTTTGCCTTAACTAGAGTAAATTGCAAGGAATTTATAGGAACCAAATTAAATCTCACAACAACTACTAGTATAACCTTAAAATGACGAGTTCAAATATCATTTCAGACATAAAGGGAATTTAATTTGTAGTAAAGCAGATATTTGAAGTAAAACAGATAGATTAGGACCGTTATGAAATTAAATTTCATATTTAGTAAGAACTTTTTTAAACAAATTTCATATTTTTCTTAACTTTTAAGAAATTAACCACTGGCTCTTATGACTTTTGGTTACTGGAATGAATGTGTTGGATTATGTACGGGTTCGGTTACGTCGCGTTGCCAACCGAGCTATGACCCGTAAGAGTTACACCTTGGGCAACAAATATTAAGTCCACTTAATTTGATTAACTGGCGCTTATGAACTATATCGGGTTTTATAATTTATAATTGTTATAAATTATAAAACATTAATGTTTATTTAAAATAAATAAAGGAAAATCTTTCAATATATATTAAACATCTTTTGTAAAGCAAAATAATAAAAAAGATGGTTGAATGAATTGTGATCTGTAAAGCAAAGATAGATTCCTTTTGTCCATCACTTTTGTCCATTAATTTGAATGGAAAAACTGACTTTTGGGACATTCATTCGATTTTGGAGAAAACACTACGATCTTCTCTCTGGCTTGCTTGATGTTCTTCTAAATTTAACAAAAGAAAGAAGATGGATAGTTAGATTTTTCTTCCTATCACAAACAACCGATATATTTGATTGCAACCGTGGATCACGCCTCTTAGAGCTGCA
>BJCN01320985.1:0-11598 GCA_018326445.1 Flaveria brownii
AGGGCCTTACACATTCGAACCCATATCACGGCCCTGATCATCATTATCATCATCCTTTTTCTTTCCTTTATCACCACTCTCACCATCATCATTATCATCATCATCATCAATAACATCTATCACAACTAAAATCAATCATATCTAAATCATTATCATCATGTACTGGCTCAGTGAATGGAATTTCATGCTAAGGCTCAACAAATGCCTCTCTAGTAAAAACTACAGGTCGATCCTCAGTAGCTTCAAAAGGAACAATGTTAGTTGGCTCTTAATCAACATTAGTAGTCTCTGTTGTCTTTTCAGACGCAACAGGACCAGCGACATGCTCTGCAGCAGTAACAGGATCACAAGTAGCATCAGGACCAACAGATTGCTGTCCACTAGACTATCCAACTTCTATAGTATGTTGTTGTGCAAACATAAATGGAACACGAGATGCGAGGTTTCTAATGTTCTGCTCCATAATCTGAATATAACTGAACATGAACTATTTTTTGATGTTCACGGTTCTTTATCCTTTCATCCTTCTCCAGCATGTTCCTATATAAATCATCAATCACTTGTGATTTCTCCATCTCCTTCTCCAATACAATAACTCTCTACTCAAGAGATACCCGTGCGGGTATCAAGTTCAAACTCAGCTTGCTTTCTTGGCTCTGGAGTAGTGTTTATAAAGTCTTCCATCCCAGACATATCATCAGAACCTTGATCTCTTGGAGGAGTCCTCATAGTATCATTAGTAGTAGGAATGTACGGTCCTTGCTTGATTGACCGCATCATCTGGGGTTAGGTGTATATGACATGATTCTCGAACATGTAAACCCAATCTGGATAATCTTCTTCGCTGAGAAGTCTTGGAGGTTTGGTGCTTGGGCCGATCTCATTGTCAAGGTTAAGTGTAGCTGTGATGTTCTTTAGATTTGCCATTTCTGAAACTCGGGAGTTAGACTTTTCAAAAATTCTTGAAACTTGAAGTTATTGCACGAATGGTCTTCAAAAAACTTTATGCGATAAGTTGGTGCGAAAAGTTTTTTGAAGACTGTTCGTGTGATAACTTTTCACACCAACTTATCGCATAAAGTTCTCACGCGGAGACTTTTGTAACTGACTTTTGCGACAGGTTGATTGTTCACGCGAAAGGAATCATTTACAACAAACTTTCAACTGACTTTTGCGATAACTGAACTTCTCACACGAAAAAAAGCTTTTTTGCGTGCGAGTATCAACATTTCGGTTGTTCAATCTCTTGCAATTTCCAAGTTTCCAACTTCATTTTTCATCGAATTGTCCAAATTAAGTGATTAAGATTCAACTTAGTGATTTAGGTTCAATTTTTGACCCTAACTGTTTCTAATTTGATTAACCTAAGCTTAATTAATCAAGTAAACACCATCACAACTTCAATCAAATAAATATCAGCTCTCAACATCTTCAATAATAATAAAAAGCAGCAGAAATCAAGTAATATTCAAAAGAATTCAGATTCGTAGCTCAAGAACACTTCAAAAACTCTTCAGTCTTCAATCCAATCGATCTAGAGCATACCAAGCTTTGATATCAATTGTAAGGATCAACACTAACAACGAATCAATCTCGTGAGGAGAATGCGGAATGTAATCGCTCACTGTAAAAAGATTAAATAAGAAGAAGACATAATCAATTGAACTTGAACACAAATGTAAATAATACTCCTTGTATTGCTATCTGATTTGAAACTATTACAATTGAGTGTGAAATCAGGGAATGAGAAAAACCTTATTAAATTACATCAACTATTTATACTAAACAAAAGAGTTCTCGCGCGAGATGTAAGTTCTCGTGCGCATAGTTCAACTTCTTGCACGAATTGATCTTGGTCATCTTGATTTGTTTTCCCGAGACTTTAGGTTCAATCCCTACAATATGCATACATAAACATATATTTTTTGAACGTCAATTCTATCATATCTCTACTTCTACACTACATCCTAATATATATTATACTTGTCAGGATTTAAACATTGGACCTCCCCCATAATAACGCACCAAGAGGCAAAGCCTGTGTCACAGGGCCACCAAACCTAGTGGTGCATACATATATATACATAAATTCCAAAGTAGAAATTGAGATATGTATATACTTATGTGTGTGTATAAGAAAGGGTTCCATGGAAAAACTTGAAAAAAATGAACCAGAGAATCATTATCAGTCAAACATTTCAAAAAAATAAAAAAACAAGTTAAAAGGTAAATAATAAATGTTAAAAGCTAAACATCAATGGTAAATACTAAAATCTAAACTTAAAACCCAAAAACCTAACCCTAAAAGTTAAAGTTAAAACCTAACCGAAAAACTTAACCCTAAAAGCTAAACTCAAACCTAACCCAAAAAAACATAATCCAAAAAATCACCTTTACCTCATGTATAAAGATGAAAAAAATTACTGTTCATTTACTCGAAATTAATAAACGACTGAATTTATGTTTTTTTAAGGATAGCATACATCGTATCGTTTTGTTAAATCAATATGATGAAGAATAATTGGAGTCATGCAAACAAATCTCTTCGAAGCCCATAACTGTAAGAAGAACACATCGCCACAAACCTTTTAAACACCAATTGATATTGCTTCACATATGTATCTATATAATAAAAATGCTATAACAAAACATCGCCAACTAAGATGATTGCACTAATCTAGATCTTCTAGATGTATTGAAAATTTGTGTACCAGCATCAAAAAATAATGTTCCACCAAGTAAATGCAATATAAAAATATTAGCTTGTTAAATGCATCGCAAGTTACTGGCATTATCTGAATGTAGTTCTTAATTTCATCTAAAACATATCTCATCTTTATTTTTGATCCCTTGATGTTACATGCTTTGAATCAAAACCTCATCATATCCGTTATAAACTCATCATATATGATTCAAACATGATCTCGTCTTTAATTAGCAAATCCCATAACACTTTACAAGTTAAAAAGGTTATCATCCATTCTCCAACTTGCAGTTAAAATATGTACTTTTCCATAAAACATCATCTTACAAGTGTGGAATTAGAGCATGGTTAATCTAGCGATACCACAATCTATTACATGGTAAAATCGGTTTCACATATGTAACTCATAGTGTTTTTTAGGATAGGATTTAATCACATATATTCTTAAAATTTTGATCATTGCTCTTAACATTCAAGTGACCATCATCGCTTGATGGATTTGAAAATAACGTGAGGTCTATGATCATAATTTAAAATAACAAATCGTTATTCATCACAGCACATCTTACTCTCGAGTTCATTTTTATTTTGTTGAAAAAGTAACAAAATAATATTATAGCCAAGTAGTATTTTGATTGTCTATTCATTTGGTTGGGAATGAAATGCTACATACATGATATATCCTAATAACAATTAGTTAAAATTCTAACTGCATGCCAAAATGCAAGTAGAGTCACAGCTCAACATATAACGATATTAATTAATAGGGGAAATTTTGTAAATAATAATCAAGTTTCAGAATTGTCACAATTAGGTCACCCATAAATGTTTTTGTTCCAATCAGGTCACTCATAACATTTTTTTGTCTCAATCAGATCACTAAAGTTTAATAATTGTTCTAATTGGGTCATTCATAAATTGTAAAAAAACTTAAAAAATTGAAATATAAAAAAATAATTAACAGTATTTGTGAAAACTGAATTATATAAAAAAAATTTCTGAATTTTCTAAATCAATTGAAAAAAATTAAAAAAATATATATATGAATAATCTAATTGGAACCCTCCTAAAACTTTGATGATCTGATTGAAACAAATAAAAATATTATTGACCTAATTAGAACACTTATTAAACTTTAGTGACCTGATTGGAATAAATAAAAATATAAATAACTTAATTGAAACACTACTAAAACTTGCTTACTGTTCTATGAAGTTTTCTTTAATTAATATTGACTAGAACTTTCTCGTGGTTGTGACAGATACTTTATTAATATGGTTATTTAACCTAGTGACATCTCACCATGACCAACATTTTTACTATCTTGTTGCGTTATAAAGGACAGGAGAATTTGACTGAAAGCTTTTGTCATTTTCTCCACTAACGACTTCAGGGACATCAACGAAAGAATGAAAAAGAAGAAAGGAAAGTAAAGGTGTATTCACAACCTAGGGTATAGTAGCGCGACATACCCCTATTTAAACATAAAAAATATGATCATCTTATTGTCCCTTCTCAAATTAACCCATTTCTAAAAGAAAATTTGTAAGGCATATATGTTATTATTCCATTTCTTTGCTTTATCTTGCATTTACTTATCCTTTTTCCTTTATTGTAAGTACTTGATTTTCGTTTATATCATTGTCATTTGTTTTATTCATTTGTCTTGAAAGCTTGTTTTATCATTTTTTCTCTTCTTTTGTTAATTTGATTCTTATTTAACTCATGAATTATTATCTTACTTGACTGCATTTTGGAATATTACATTTATATTCTCCAATATCTAAAACTACTCAAAATACACAAATGATCCAACGGTGGATGTTTGCACACGTTGTATATATATATAAACCCCTTAGAGTTGGTAACATCTAGCAAAGTGATGGCAACAAATAACGTAGCACAGGTGGTACAAGTTGAAGAAGAAGGCCTTGGTTGTGGGAACAATAAGGTCTCACCCACTACACCCAGGCAAGTACCATATTTCATATATTATCACATCTAAGGGCAGATTTATCATTCCTTCAATGTATTTTCAGGATTGAACAATGGGAAGTTGATCATGCAAAAAAGGAAAGTTCTTTCACTTTAGGAGAGAGGTTGGGTTTAGAGGATCTATATTCCTTGGATGTTAGTATGATTTCAGGATTATACATTAAATTGGTTCTGAAAAAAAAATGCCCCATTCTGTTTTTATATTTATTTAAAATTTTTAGGTCTGGCGGGCATCCTTTGGAGAGTTACTTGGGTCGGCAGTTCTGGTGTTCATGATAGATACGATAGTCATTTCTTCTTATGAGACACAAAACCAAACATCAAATGTTTTAACGCCGATCATGGTTGGCATTACCATCACCATCCTTCTCCTTGCCCTTTTCCCGATTTCAGGTGGACACATGACTCCAGTCATATCATTCTCAGCCGCCCTTGTTGGACTCATTTCGCTCCCTCGAGCATTTATCTACATATTTGCACAATGTATTGGCGCTATACTAGGAGCTCTAGCGTTACAAGCAGTTGTGAGTCCTAACATTGCCCAGACCTTCTCACTGGGTGGGTGCACCCTCAAGGTCGTTACCCCAGGGCCTACTGGCCCTGTGGTTACAGGGATCGAGACAAGCCAAGCCCTTTGGTTGGAGATTATTTGTACATTCATCTTGCTTTTTGCATCTGTATGGATAGCCTACGACCATCGCCAAGCCAATGCTTTAGGTGTTCCTGTGGTGTTTTCCATCATTGGAATCGTTGTCACGCTTCTCGTGTTCATTTCAACAAGTGTGACTGGAAAGAAAGGTTACGCGGGTGCAGGGATGAACCCGGCAAGATGTTTGGGACCAGCCTTGATCAGAGGAGGTCATTTATGGGATGGTCACTGGGTGTTTTGGGTTGGGCCTGCTATCTCTTGTATGGTGTTTTATATATACACAAAGATTATTCCAAGTAACCATTTCCATACAGATGGTTATAAACATGATTTCTTTGGTGTTTTGAAAGCTTTGATTTGAGTCATCAGTTTCACTATTGTTGTGTTGAAAATATATAATAAGGTATGCAACTAGAAGATTTTCCTAGTCATGTGGCGACCAGAGTTTATATTTTTTTATTTGTATCATTTATTTATCTGTATATTTACATAATGTCGTATAATAATATAGATGTGATTTACATCAACCCGTCATATGAGAGGCTCAAACCCTTCACTTTAAAGATAACTTCAAACTTTAATGGCAGATAGTTTTGCTATATATTTACCCAAACTCCTTTTAACTCTAATTTTGTAAATTTTAGTTAAAGTTGAACTTTTGTGTGCAAGAGTTACTTAACTGATTACAAGATACTTTTTTCTTATTTTTTTTTTTAAATTTTGGAACGGCAATTGACTTTTTCTTATTTAATACAAACGTTGGTTATCATATTAAGTGAGTAATTTATACTATCAATGAAATCTTTAAATCTGACTACAACCTATATCTGTCTTCTTATTGTTGTCTGCTTATACAACAAGCGGCCTATACATATTCTAAATTACCTAAAAGAATCTGTGCTCTTGTTGTCGATTGCTTCCATTAACTTTCCATGATGCCGAAATCTAACATATATATCACTAGATGGGTAAGCGTTGGTGCCATCCAACTATTTGTAAGGCTAAAACTTCTGTTGTTTTCATCAAACCTCCTGCTCTTACAGTCTCTTCAATATCGAAAAGGTGTTCTCAGATACGAATCTCATTCGGATTCATTGATGAGTTTCTTTTCTAGTTTACTAGTTTGAATGCTTCCCTAGAAGGTATTCTTGCTTGGACATTTGTACAATCTACTACTATTACTACTTGTACAATGGGTCTAGCTACCTAAAATGCTGTTTAGATTGAAAAAAACGAAGCCCGATTTCCAGATCGGAGCATATTGTTCTTACATTCCGGTGTCTTCTGGCTATTAGGAGTTGAGTCACCACCACACTTCAATGGCATAGATCCAAAGGACTTGTAACAATAGACCGATTCGTTTTCCAGATTTAGTTGTTTTAAAAGGTTGGGATATATTATTATGGATAAATGGCTTCACTCGTACGTACACAATGGCATAACATCTTCTTTCAATATGTTGAGTTGTTATTGTTATAATTTATATTCAGACTAAATTATAGTTTTCGTCCTTTAATTTATAAATTACAACAAACATTCTTTATTTGAAAACTTATCACGGTTTTAGTCTTTTATACTAACAGCCGTTAGATTTTATGTTAGTTGTATGTAAAATGACCAATTGTCCCTTACATTAAAAAATTAAAAAAAAAATTAAAAGCAATGTTTATAATTAAAATTTAAAAAATTAATAATTAAAACTACCATCATCAATAACTCTACCCACATCCACTGCAGCTTCCCCATTCTAAATTCCCGGTCATGAGATTGCTCATCTCCAGCGACCACCACTAGCGCACAATTGCACCCAACTCCATCACTAGCACATACACAAGGACCATCGAAGGTTCGCCCTTCACTGTCGCTTGCACCTATTGAAGACTACGAACATTAATCATCCTTTTTACCGCACTAACTGCACCATCCTCCCACATCCATCATATCGTCCCACCACCATCGTCCCATTTTTACCTTCCACCATCGAACCTAATTTATCCTTTGTCCAAACAAAAAAAAAATCAAGAGAGAAATGCTTCTGTTGTTGCGAACTTTTGTTGGTCGCAAGCCAGATCAGAGAGTTGCAAGAGGTCCGATTTGTATGGAATGTGGTCATGGTGAGTAAGATAGTATCGTGACAGTAAAATGTACTAGCATAACTGATTTGAGCTTGTTTTTTCACTAGAGGAATATGGTCATGGTGATTGTGGTTGTGGTTCTGGTGGTGGTGGTTGTGGTGTGGGAGAAAGTAGTTTAAGGGTGGTTTAGAGTAAATTATGGTTTTCGTCATTTAAGGGTAATTTGATCACTTACAAATATTTATATTATTTTGCAATTTACATTTCTTTAACAAGCAGGAAACCATCACATCTTGGGGAGAATACCCCCATCACGGGTTTAAAACATGTTCGATAGGGGAATGTATCAAAGCCCTTATAAAGAGACTTTGTTTCCCTTCCCAACCGATGTGGGATGTTACATCCTCCCCCACTTAGGAGACCAGCGTCCTTGCTGACACACCAGCTCGACCCTAGCTTTGATACCAACTGTAAGAAGCAAGAAACCGCATCGAAAATTGTTCGCTATTTGGCGAGAATACCCCCATCCCGGATTTAAAATGTGTCCGATAGGGGAAGGTATCAAACCCCTTATAAAGAGAATTTTATTTCCACTCTTAACCGATATGAGATGTTACAATTTCGTCCATGTGCATTATCATAATATTAGTTTGAAAATTTTGAAACGTAGTTCTTAACATTTTTTTTCAAGTACAATGTTGGTTTATAATTATAACAAGTTTTTTTATACATCAAATAACTAAGAAAGCTTTTATTATATACAAATTAAAACTACAATATAGTTTTTTCATGCTTATTAAAATTCTCAACCTAACATTTTTTACTCGTGAAAATTTGTGTGTTAATAAATATTTATATATAGAGCTCTGTGTAGGTTTGAAAATATGCAAACTATTAAAATAGTTACATTTAACTATTAAGAACGCAACTTTTCAAAATAAGGGTCTTATTTAACTTTTAATAACGTACCAGTTTAAAAATGAGTTACATATATCACTTTCATAACGCAATCTATATGTCAAGAGTTACAAATTTAAATACAATTTGTTATCTTTTAAGAGAAAGGTTAACATTTTATGAAAAACGTTGCATTAGATATTCAAATGCAACCTTTATGATCAATGGAGTTGCGTTAACGTCAAATGCAATGTACTTAAATAAAGTTAATTTTTAGAGCTTCATTACGCTTATTTTCTAGTAGTGATATTATTGTAATTATAAGTATCTTTAATTGACATTATCAATTATGTACATCTAGTATATATAATTAATCTCTATTTTGTAGTTTTAAATTACAGGATTACTTAATCAATAATTTACTAATTATTTGCACTAACTTGCCACTTAATTAAGATAGTTATTTCACAAATAATCATCTTTTTATTTTATTTATTCGTATAAGGTTCATTTATCCCTATGAACAACCTTATAATATATTATTTATCGAGGTGTAACTATTCTGGAAATTATCTCAGCAATGATGTTATCAACGGTTGTTAGTCGGGCATATGAATCCAACATAAAGATGTTCAATAACCTACGCTGCTAAACCTGCATTGTTAAGTAGAGACTTTGATAACTTACCAATGTGTTTTGTTTCATTAACTTCAGTATCTGACATCTATGATAGAGAAATTGTAGATTGATCATTTAATTGAAGGCAGACAGTTGAACACTCAACATTCAAGGCAAATATTTTGACCACATTTTAGAAATTGAATCCTTTTTAGACAAGCACACCTGATAGCTAGGACGAAAAACACTCGTAAGATTCCTTCACTTAAATTTCGAACAATGATCTTGAAAATAGTGAAATCTCAAGATTCTGAACCAAGGCTTTGATAACATTTGTATGATCAGTATAGAGTTTGTAATATAATTAAATAAGCACAAATAAGCATAATTTTAGGATTATTTAGAATTACATAACAGACTCAAAAATTAAAATCTCTTGCTCAAACAATCAATCTCGGGTTAACAAAGTATGAATAATGATCAATAAAAAAGAACAAGAATGACAAACAATGAAGAACACGTACACTACAAGAAAAATAACTTTTAGCAAGGAAATTTTATAGCAAGGATATAATGTCCTTGCTATAGCACACTAAAAGACAAAAAAGTAGGGTCAGTTGATTTTCTAGTTTGACCAGACCTTTAACAAGGACAATGTTCTCGCAGTACAATTTTCAGGTTATTTTTATTTTTTAATTAATTTTATTGACCATGAAAATATATAAAAGTACCGGACCTTTTTTGACTGAATCTATAGCAAGAACAATGTCCACGCTATAGATAAATACGTATTTTTTTAATTTTCAATTCCCACCAAACTTAAAAAATACCGCGTAAATATGTAATTTCGATTCCTCCAAAACTAAAAAAATCCTGGGTCACATATTGTGAGGACATTGTCCTCGCTGAAAGTATTTTTGAATTTTAATTTTGTTTTTAAATAGGAATACAAAATATTGTATTTAAATATATTTTCAGTTTCCGTAAATGAAAGAAAAATCCGCTCAGATTTGCAATAGCGTATGTGTGTGTATATATATATGTGTGTGTGTGTATGTGTGTATGTATGTATGTATGTATGTATGTATGTATGTATGTATGTATGTAGTGTCTTTTGGTATGTATATATGCATGACACGTATTTATTACATGTATTTGTGTGGTGTATGTATATATCATGTTTGTATGTATAATATGTATGACATGTTTGTATTTACTTATCACATATATAATGTACAATGTATCTGTGTATGTACATACGTGTATGTATGCATGCCATGTATGCATATACGTGTCACATGTATCTATGTATGGATATATTGTGTATGTATGTATGGCATGTATGATGTACAATGTATGTATCTATGTATGGATATACTATGTATGTATGTATGACATGTATGCATATACGTATCACATGTATAATGTACAATGTATGTATGTATGTATTACTTGTATATATGCACTGTATGTATGACATGTATGTATGTATGTACGTATCACATGTATCTATGTATGGATATAGTGTGTATGTATGTAATATGTATGGCATGTATGATGACAATGTATGTATCTATGTATGGATATACTATGTATGTATGTATGACATGTATGCATATTCATATCACATGTATAATGGACAATGTATGTATATATTTCTTGTATATATGCACTGTATGTATGACATGTATGTATGTATGTATGTACGTATCACATGTATCTATGTATGGATATACCGTGTATGTATGTATGGCATGTATGATAACAATGTATGTATCTATGTATGGATATACTATGTATGTATGTATGACATGTATACATATACGTATCACATGTATAATGTACAATGTATGTATGTATTACTTGTATATATGCAATGTATGTATGACATGTATGTATGTATTGTAAGAGGTCCGCCAATTAATGTTAAGCTCGTTAACTCCCATTGTGTATTTACTTTTGTCGCGTAATTAACTCATTCTGATCTCAAATTTTTTGTCTTATTCGTCTCGTGCGTTGACCTTAATACCACACAAATAATAAATAATAAAATTAGCTACTAATAATACAACAAATTTTATTTAATATTTTATTCCTTTTAACTTTAATAATGTTCATTATTATTATTAGTAAAACTATTAATACTAATATTATGACAATTAATAATATTATTATTAATAATAAAAGTTGTTAATATTAATAATAATATTATTATTATAATTAATAAGTGCAGGGTTTTAATTGTAATTTAACCAAACTTTAAGAAATAATTAATCGAAAGTTCGGGGTTTATAGTGTAAATACCAAAATTATATATAAAAAGCAACCCAACCCATCGGCCCCCTCCCGTAACCCTGCCGTCACTCCCCCCTTCACCGTACACCACCGAACTAGCCTCGATTTGCCGCCGTTAGCCGCCGTCGGTTGTCGTCATCTCGCCGCTCAGTCGTTTCGCAGGTAATCGATCGTAAAGCACCTCGTTTCGTCTCGTTTCGTCTCGCGAAGTTCGGTTTCGTTTCGGGTTTGGTGATACGTAAGAATGTGTGTGTGTGTGTTTTCCCGTATATATGTGTTGCGTGGATGTGTATATATATGTATTTCGGTGTATGTATATGTATGTTTTGCAATGTCTATGTATATGTGTATGTATGTATACCTGC
>BJCN01320991.1:0-12926 GCA_018326445.1 Flaveria brownii
TATGGATGTTGCATAACGTTTACACATTTTTGTTTAATCTGAGCCGTTGAAACCCACTTACTTTCGATCTTGACCGTTTAAATTAGGCGGTTGGTGAATGGTATGGAGGTTACCAGCGGTTGCCTCCCTACTCTTCCATTATCTCCGGATATTTGAGGGGTTAAGGAATTCTATGTTTTTCTCCCCACGTCGACGGTTAGAACTCCCACAAAACTGATGATGCTAAATACAATACACCACATTCTCTCATTTTCTTTTTCTCAGAACCAATGACTGGAACCTCTTGGTTGTGTGAGAGAACAGAAAGAAAGCTCTCTAGATCGTGAAGTCATTAGACCTTCTTCCGGTTCCCAAATGAAGACATCCATCTAGACCACCTCACACGTTCTTCGTCTTCGTCTTTGTTGATCTGCTTTCCAAGAAAAGTCGACAACTATCAAGACGAAACCTAAATCCCTTTCTCAGACGAAAAATCAATGATCGATGTTTGGAATGGAGAGAAGATTGCCATCAGAATATTTGGTACGAAGAGAATTAACATCGAAGAATCATGATGTAGGTAAATCTGAGAAACATGAATGATCAGGTGTAACACATTAAAGCAATTGATCAATCTGAGAAACGTGAAGGTTTTTTTGGTTCATTTGAGTGATTATATGATATGATGTTTTGCTTAAGGTATGTTTTGGTCTAACAACCTATTAAGATCTGTTTTCAGTTTTTAATCTAGATTAAGGTGTGATTATAGTGTTTTTTGGTTTAATGACCCATAAAAGTGTGTTTTGGTTTTAAACCAAATCAAGGTGTATATACCATGTGTTTTGTTCTAATGGACTATTAAAGTGTCTTTTTGTTTTCTTTAACAAATTCAAGTGCTAATGTGATGTGTTTTCATTTAACCACCAAATAAGGTGTGTTTTTGGTATATAAATTATATTAAAGGTTGACTATAGCATGGTTTGGTCTAATGACTTGTCAAGGTGTATTTTTTGTTCTTATAGCATACTAAAATATGATAAAGGTGTGGTATGGCTATTTGACCGATCAGGATGTACTTTTGGAAATTTAATTGAATTAGAAGTGGAAATTGTCTTAGGTCTGTATAAATTTAAAAAAGGAATGTACTAGGTGTAAAGCTTGTGTTTATTATTATGGGATGCAAAGAAAATCAAATGAATAAAACAAAGTTGTTGTGGAAAAGTACGATTTAAGGTGCATCTACACCTTTAAATTGATATGATTTGAATAATTTAATTGTTGTAACAGAAAGGAAATATCTACTGCATTTCGTGTAAAAGTGTTAATTATGTTTTAGTTATGTTGTTAACTTTTGGACTTAAAATTTATCTGAAGTTTGTGATATTTTCAATCAAAGTTGATGCCGTTTTGTAAACGGGTCAATTTGGGTTCAATTGGAAGATTTGCACCTAAGTATATGGCCGAGGTATAAATTGATATGCATATGTCTCTTATATTATAGCATAAATTTGCTATAATAATAAATTAATTTTAATAGGTCACATATGGACTTTTTTTACTTTGTAACTCAGATAAAGAAGGTGATAGCTTTTGATTCTTGATCTGTTTGAGAACTGTCACACCCCCGCTGAGAGCGGAAACACGGGGATGTGAACGAGACGGGATCGTCATAACACATTGTTAATAATAGAGATGCTATGTATGTAATTGATGATAAGGCGTGTCATGATGACACCCGACACAAATGGAGACTTGTGTTTATTTAGTATTTACGACATGTGTTTAGTCAGTATTCACGACAACATAGCCATAAGCATAAACTTGTAATTGATTCACATAACCAAAATATTAACATTGTAATGTAATTCCTATAACCCGGGAACAAGTATCAAAAGTATGAAGATTGTTAATAGACTACAACAATGATTCAAAATGAATGTTTGTTAAGTATGTTTAGTCTAAAAAATGCATCCTAGGGTCTCCACTAAGGCAGCACACCTAGATCTTCAATTAGCATTGTCACCTGAAAAGATATGCTTAAAACGATCAACAAAATTGTTGGTGAGCTCGCAGGTTTAAATAGTAAATAAGTAATTGATGCTGTATAGTAATTGTTACGGAATACCGTGCATACAATTATAAGTAAGCAAAATCACATAACCATGAGCTTTACAACCAAACCTAATGACGTACACACAACAACTTCTCGGAATATATTCACCCAAGGGCCCGTTCCTGGCCACCGTTGGTACTAACTAGTATACCAACATGCATGGGTGGGGGGTGTCAACCCAGTAGTACTACTAATACCTATCCGTCGGTTCCAACACCGAAATTAAATGGTTGTAAAGAAAGTACCACACAGCGACTCATGTATGTATCAGATAAGTACACACAACATAGTATCACGTTGATTCCAAGTATGTAAATTGTATGTAAATTGTACAACATAAGAAGGTGGGTGAGCATACTTTTCCCCCATGTTGTAAACGATTAAAGCATTGTAAAAGCATAAAAAGGGGCCACGAAACTCACTTGTTAAGTGGTGAGTATGAATGATCAAAGTTTCCAAATGTTGTATGTGGTAAATGGTCAAACACCTATTGACAGTTATTGTTAAGCATTAATGATACGTATAAAGTAAGTAATAACGTTCGGTCAGTTCGGATTGCATTGGTTCGGTCACGTGTAACGCACACAAGTAGACATACGTGTTAGATCTTATGTAGATCCAAGTACTAGAAATCGTTGCCATTGCCAATGATGTTTGTGTAAAAGTTTCATTGTTATCAGAGGAATACTTAGTGTTATTAGTGTTGCAAATCGTTTATTGATAATTGTAAAATGTTATGTTAATTTGATTTGAAATAATATTAATAGGTTTGATAGTGTTAACTTAAGCATTGTCATTAGCAATGGTAACCGTGTCGATGTCACCTTACATCACACGACATACACACACCATGCACAAGAGGAAACTCACAACAACAACTCCAATCGCACGACAGGACCAGACGCACAACTCAACACTCCATCCGCATGAATCAACCTTCAATCGTACGAATCGGCTTCATCCATACGATTGAACCCTCATTCATGCAACTCAGCATTCAGTCATACCACAAAACATCCAATCGCACGACTCAACATCCATTCGCATGATTCAACCTTCATTCGTACGAGTTAGCTTCATTCGTACGAATGAACCTCCATTCGCGCGACTAGGCATTCAGTCGTGCGATACACGCACAATCGCACACATTTATCCGCATAGACTCAATCGCACGACACACACAATCGTATAGGCTCAGTCGCACGACTCACTCAATCGCATGGACTCAGTCGCACGACTCACTCAATCTCATGGACTCAGTCGCACGACTCACTCAATCGCATGGACTCAATCGCACGACTCACTCAATCGCATAGACTCAGTCGCACGACTCACTCAGTCTCACGACTCAGTCGCATGACAGACCCAGTCGCCTGAACAGCAGGTCGCGACTGCAGCAGGTGCAGAGCAGCTTTCGACTGCTCCGTGCACATGATTTACACCACAAGGACTTCCAGAAACATATTTCAAACATGTACAAACAAGAAGAACACTCAGAAAGGCAACACACGCACCCACGCGACCTCATGTACTCGGAGCACCCGAAACCCTAAAAACGCAGAAGTAACAAGCAAGAAAAGGGACGACCAAGGTCGTCTACCTGCAAGAAAAAAGCAATCTCAGCTGTAGCCGAGGCCTTGCCGGTGAGAACGCGAAGAAAAGGGCGGTTTGGTGCAAGGAGAAGGAGAAAAGTGGAGAAGAAGGAGATGAAGAAGATAAAGAAGTAATGAAGGCTAGGGCTGGAACATGGGTATTTATACCCAGCCCTAGTTTGGTAAAATGTCACATTTGGTCCCTGCACTTAGCCCCCGAGTTCCCAAAATTTGCTTCGGTTAAAAACGACTTAACTCGGCTAGTTATATTAATGATAAAAAGGTAATTAATGATATTTGTAGCTTAATAATGGTTATATTAATAACCATAATAATATATAAAAATGGTATATTTAACGACGACGATGATGAAAGCTGTAAAATTTTTAAGTGTAGCATACGTTTACGATGATGTCACAAGCACAACGATGATAAAGTAAGTATAACATCCACACAAATAGATTACGGGAATGAGGAATGAGTGTTCAAGGAAAAAGTTAACATACACATGTTAATTGACAGACCTTTTGGTGACGGATGTCACAAGTATACACATACGATTTTATGAGAATCCATGTTACCTTTAAGGCATTTGACCTTAAACTTTAAAGGTCTTCTTCATTCATGGTATATTTATTGAAATTAAAGATAACACCTGAAATGCATGATTAAATTGAAGATAACAAAGATATCTGAAGGTTTGTTCAGGGATTTATCTACTCCTCTTTATGATCTTATCTTCAATAAGATAAATGTTATACGAAACCCATGGGATTTTTGGTACATTCTGGAATTCACTTTTAACAAGTATTTATGAATTTACATGAGACTATTTTTTTAATGGTGTGGCTAACATACAAAATTAGTTGTGCATAAGACAAGTGCAAGATCTAGACAAGTGCAAGATCTTTCATCTGTATGATGGAACCATACGAATGATGCCATGGTTTATGTTGATGGGTATGTAGTAATTGATTCATAATGATCCTCGTCTATCTTACTTTACATGAATTATATGAATATTTAATGATATATAAGACACATTGTATGTTGGCAAGACTACTGATTCAAACCCATTTGTGATAGAGAGATCTGCGGTGTAATATATTGTAGAACATGAAACTCATAAAACAGATTTTATTTGTCAAGTTTTGTTTCTTTTAGTTCTTGTAGGGATCATAAGTATATCATGTAAATGAAAAGAAGTATATTGATACTCTTGTTGGTTTGTGGTACATTACTTTAAGTCAATCTCATATTTATATTGTCAACATCTTTCTAAAACTATCAACAAACTAATATAATGATTTGTTTCTATATTATTTTTAGGTGGGAATAAGCATTATCGTATTGCTGATGCAACCAAGCAACTAAATACTTTACCTTTCTACCATTTATTTTGAAACTATACAACAAAACCTGCTATGGTACCATAAAATCATTTATTAATGATTTTATTAAATTAATGTTGATGAGACCCTTCTATTACGATACTTATATATTTTTGCTTACAGGATTTTGTAAAAGAAGTTATGGGAGTGTTCAGTGAATAAGATACAAATGACACTAGCTTCAATTCCATTCTACAACAATAGATTAGGAACCTTAATTCAGTATATATATTTTAATGTGCTTGGAATGCCAAATAAAAACAAATGAGATGATTATATTCTCACTGTTTTTCCAATCAATTGTTCACATAGGCATTCAATTGTTGTAGTACTTATCGATGCGGACTATCCAAAATTCATGTATGTTATCTTTTCCTTGCCTTTTGGATTAAGATATTTTCTTTATTCAGTAACGGGATGTTTTTGATCTCAAAATGACATAGTGTACCCGGGCTTATCTCATGTTTTTATAGGAACAACTGTTGAATTTCAAGTCACACTTAGAAATTAATGTTTGCTTTTGGACTTTAAAACTATTTGATCTGTTACGTTATTTAAGCTGCAAGGTACGCTTTCATGTTTTAGTAATTCAACAATTACCTTTTTCATTGCTATGTGGTTCTTTTAGTGTAGTTTGTCAGTTTTATACTTTCAAGTTAAATGACTTGTATTTTCATCTTAAAAAGATAGTAATTTTGTTTGGATTAATCAAGAACCGCCGAAGATATATTTTTCTTTTTTAATTTTAAAATTAGTCCTATCTTAAAAGTAGGGAGATGCTTCATAGACAGCTAGATTAATACCTCACCCTAAAGTACATGTTCAAATTTGACTTTCAATTTTGTATTTTAAATAATTTAAAAATTCAGTTTAAATTCTCTTTAATTTTATCAATAGGATTTCGTGAAATGCCGATTTGCAACACTAAAAAAGCCATTAAAGAAAAGTTGAATAGATGAAACTAGTATATAGATAATACACATCATAATTTATTGCTTTAAAGCATAAAGATGACACTCTTCTTGTATCATCATTTTAACCATATAAGTATTTCCTAATCATCCAAATACTACCCAATGTTAAGTGGTCGTTCTTAACTAATAAGTTGCTCAAGTTGTAATTTGATCTTAAACATATATATTTTAATTTAGAATGAAAATAAAAATAGTTAAAACTAGCCGACCATAGGAAATCCAAACACCCTTTATCTCTGTGTTTCTTGTGAATCGAGTTACCGAGGCACTGCGGAACCTTGAAGAAACCATGACATCTCGCGACAAGAAGCCGGTGAAACCCTCAACGAGTCGACCCGGTGGGATCCGGACCCTATCCGATTTGAATCGCCCATCTGCCAATGATTCCGACAGCGACTCCGATGGCCCTCAGGAGTACTATACCGGCGGCGAAAAAAGGTTCAAACTCACAAGCCCTAGATATATATACATACATATTACTCATCACCTTTTGCTACTCCATCATCCTATCTCAAACTTCCAATTACTTCCTTTTTGCTCTTTCTCATCGTATTTATCGTTCATCTCATGTTTTGTAGCCTATAAGTTGAGGGAATTGTAGAAAGATCGTGGATACTGTAGAAAGACTGTAGCTTTGGTTTCTCTTAGAACATAAGAAGTTGTTTTTTATAGAAATCAAATCCCTTTTGTGTTATATATGGAGGCTTTTGTTATATGGGAAATACAGGCCACTGTGGAGAATTCAGTATTGTGAGTACATGTTGGGTTGTGTTGTTTAAACCATTAGGGCTTAAGAGGAAGGGGGCTTTGGAACCTGAGAACTTGTAGCTACGGATTTGGTTGTGGACTTGTGGAATGACTACTTGTTTGGATGTATGAATGTGTATTTTGATGTTGCAACTTAGTGAACTGAAATCATTATCAGATAATTAGTTGATTGCTTGATTTGAGAGAGGGTGGATGGGTTATTTATAACTTTATCTCAATGCAATATTCTTTCTGCATATTTATAACTGATTGTGTTAATTCTAAATAATCAAAATACTTATAATCACTCTTATCCAAGGATTGAAAAACAATACTATAGCTTTAAGCCTTCAAGTCACAACGATCAATTTGAACACACATCCAAACACCCCATAATCGTGGCTTTATTTTAGAGTACCACTGGCTTTGACTTTCTCCTAATGATATGTGGATTGCACTTCCATGCACCTGAGCTTTGATGTGTTTTTCTTTATTTTGAACCTGGGTAATTTGTTGGACTTGTGCATGACATGCTAGGACTTGTGTTTTTTTTTTTTTAACTATATTTGTAAAAGGTTTGTTGCCGTCAAAAGTTTTGTGTTTTTCTAACAGATTTTCAGAAGTTTTACGGTAAGGTAGAAAACTGTTTGCTTAGTTAAGATTCAATAATCAAAAGTTTCACCAGTGTGGAGTCTGAAGAATGTATATCCAACAACCTTGATGGCATTAGCGGCAGACTGATTTATGGATAAGTTCTGAAATAATGGATCAAGCTTAAAGTTGTTTGTAGATTTGCTTGTAAAAGTTGCTGCTTGATAATCAGAGTGATGATTTTGTCTTATGTTTGATAAACTAGGTTTATAATGGAGCTGTATAGTTAGATATCCCATAAAATTGTGTTTTTTAGTTTTGCTGACATAGTTTAGTTTCTACATCAAGTCATGCAAGAGCATTTGTATGTAATAGACTACCACCAGCTTTGAGTTTGTGAAAAATTGGATGCTGGTTTTTTAGTATTCTATGCCGGATAAAGCTTTAGATGTGGATACCTCACTACAAATATATCGAAGATTGGTATACACTGTTAGGGTTAACCGCGCACAAACAATCAAACAGAAGAACAGTAAACAATAAAGAACACGAGAGATTTATAGAGGTTCGGTTGCGGTGTGCAACCTACGTCCTCTTGGGGCAACTAGGGTTTTCTTTTTTATTGAGTGATAATGATTACAAGTACAAGAGAGATATATATAAACAATAATTAGGGTTTCACCCTTTAGTTAACATTCTAACTAAACTGGGCCTAATTAGAACTTGGGCCGGCCGAGCCCAACTGTTCCAAATTAATCCACCCCGAAGCCTACACCCAACATACACATTAACTATATATGTATTACCACAATGCATGTTATGTTAATTGGGCAAGATATACACAAATGTAAAAGGTGGTCGTTTTGGTGTAGATTTAGGAGCTTGTTATAGCGGAATGGCGTGTCCGCTCACTCATCTTTAAAGTTTGTGTGAGAGATAGAGGATTTTTTGTTTTAATGCTCCAGGCGCATTTTTTTAAGCTTTAGCCTTTAGGTGCATTTATTTCTACAAAACACATGGATTTTGACTGTCAAATAAAGAGTTTCTTTTTATCATTAGTTTGATAGGAAATTGCAAAATTAGCGCTTTATCCAATTTTGATATCCACTTCCGTATTCCCTAAGAAGGATAGATACACTTCTGTTCTTAAATTAAGTTTCTTTGTCACATTATGGCCTTCATCATTGATCAAAATCCATTGCAAATGGGTTTTCTCATGCATATGTCAGTTGTTTTAGAGTCCTTTTTTCTTCTTCCGATTACCCAGGTAGCTGCCTCAGCACATTGCCTAATAGGAACCCAAAGATATAATACAAGAACAAGAATGGAAAACAATATTGGATATGCAACTGCCTCTTCCCAAGATGGTTAATACTTAATATTAAATAACTTATCTTGATCATCAAATCTAGACTGAACTATCATATGCTAATCTTCTATACATTGGTAAGGAGCTATTATTTGTAGATTCCTATTGTTACCTACTTACCTGTATGTATAGTTGTATTCGTAGTGAATTAATGATATGCTTGATTTAATTACCATTTAGGTAGTATGGTAACATTTTTGGAGTAGAAATAATTATTTATCTTTAGTAGAACTAATTATTTACCTTCTATAGAACAGCTTGTTAGTTATGGAAACACGTGTTACTATGCTAACTAATGCAAGTATGGAGTACTCTCTCTTTAAAATACCTTGGTCACAAGGTGAAGATCCATGTTTTCTCTCTAATACATTCAAGGGCCATGATTTCATCTTTGTTTTCCCTATCGTGGATCGTAGTAAGATGCTAAAACAGGCTAAAACCTGCGAGAACAGGCTACAAAGACTTTTCATTTTCCATCTCAAATTATGGGCCAAACTCTAGAGTCTAGACCATCAGCCTCTACAATGGTAAATGGGTTTAAAGTCTTGTGTTCATTTCTCTCTTAAACCACTCCTTGCTTAATTTTTTAGTGAGCCAAAAACCATTCTTTTTATGTTCTTTGTTGTATGAGGTGCATGGTTGTATGTATTTTCCTAAATGGTTGCACCTGTGTGTGAATGATTCAGTGGAAGACAGCGCTCCTGTGCTTTTTGGTTATGTTATAATACTCTTAAATCTACACCAATTCTCCACAATGGAACTTGAACCCTCAATCACTTGGGAGGGACACCATTTCAACACCTTGATACCCCTGGACTACATGCCCTTTGGTTATGTTATAATACTTAATACACTGTAACAAATACACAGGCGAGGGTGCATGGTGTATTAGTATTACTAACATTGTTCATAATGCTATTGCAGTGGTATGCTTGTCCAAGATCCTACTAAGCGTAATGATGTGGATGAAATATTTAATCAAGCGAGGCAATTAGGTGGTGTTGAGGGACCCATAGAAAATGTTCGTCCTTCTTCAAGTTTTACAGGCACCGCAAGATCACTGACTGGGGAGCCAGTCCCTGCCCCAGCTGCTCCTGAACAACCCCAGCATGTGGTCCACAACATTGTTTTCTGGAGAAATGGTTTTACTGTTAATGATGGGCCTTTGAGGAGGCTGGATGACCCTGAAAATGCACCTTTCCTTGAGGTTGGTAAATACAATGAATATACCAATTTTCTGAGTCAAAGGTGACAATTTTTACCCACTATATAGTTGCTATTGTGTCCTCATTGGGTGGTATGGTAAAAAACTAAAAATTAAAAAACTTGGCTCCAAATTGAAATAGCCCAATGGGTTGAAAGTTGATTAAAGTGTATTTAAATGCATAACAACCTTCATGGTTTTATTTATTTAAAAAATATTTATAATTATATTTGTATCTTTTTTAGTATTTGCCTGTGTTAATTATTTATGAAATTCCAAAATTGCTTAAATAGTGTTGATCCCAGCCTAACCAAGTTTGACCTGTATATTGTTGGAATGTTAATAATCAAGAAATTATAAAAGTCAAATAGAAAGTCAAACTGTTGTAAATTGGCGGTAATTTAGGGGTTAATTGTGTTAGTTTAGTTAGTTATTAACCGTCATATTGACCTATAAATAGGACATCTTGTAATTGACATTTGTGTGGAATAACAGTGTGTGTTTGTGTGTGTATTTTGTTCCACCGAGTCCCTGCATATCTTTGTGCATACTCTATGATTTGTTCATCCATGATTGATCCGCGATCAAGGGGACTCAACATGGTATCAGAGCGTTGGTTACAAGGGACCAATCGAAAGCAGTCCAAACATGAAGATGCAGTCACAATCATCAAAAGAAAGAAACAGAGTATGAAAAAGATTTCAGAAAGGAGCTATCTAAACCCCATAATCAATTTAGGCAGAAGGCCATGGTGAAAAGAAAGAATAATTTGATGTAGATAGAAGGGGAAACACATCAAATTCAGAAAGAATGATCAAAGGTGTTGATCACGATGAAAAGGAAGAAAGCAGAGAGTTGCAAGATGGGGATATAGTCAATTGTATCGTGGTGTTCAGTACAATTGAAAGCTTCAATCAGAAGAGAAGATCGCAGAGACAAAGAATTCAGAATCGAGGATCGAAATTGTTGATCATAGGATCGAAAAATTGAATCCACCCAAGATTCATTCGAAACCGATTGACAAATTTGAAACCACATCGAATTGCCTTAAAGAATAATTAAAGATTAATCATGGTGACGCTAACCCGTTGGAATCCGATTCATATAGCAATCGGAAAGTCATGATAAATCAAGGAGTACCAATTTCAATTCGACAAAGACGGCGCTAACACCGCTTAATCTTGATCAACGGATCCGGAGAGTCAAAGTCAAGTTGCAAATCGGGATTTAAACGAAGAAGGAAGAAGATGGACTGCACATTCGGATGAACAACAACAAAGTTATTAATTTCTTGATTAGGGGAGTGATTGTTGGAATGTTAATAATCAAGAAATTATAAAAGTCAAATAGAAAGTCAAACTGTTGTAAACTGGCGGTAATTTAGGGGTTGATTGTGTTAGTTTAGTTAGTTATTAACCGCCATATTGACCTATAAATAGGACATCTTGTAATCGACATTTGTGTGGAATAACAGTGTGTGTTTGTGTGTGTATTTTGTTCCACCGAGTCCCTGCACATCTTTGTGCATACTCTATGATTTGTTCATCCATGATTGATCCGCGATCAAGGGGCCTCAACATATATATACTTGTACTCGTTCTGCCATGTCTAACCTGTAAATTCTGGTTTTCGACATAATGTTATGTTTTTGGGCAATATTTACGCAGAGCATCAAAAAATCCGAGTGTCCAAGAGAACTTGAGCCTGCAGATAGAAGATCCTCTGTTCACGTCAATCTGATAAGGAGGGATGAAAATCATACTGTGAGTCTTTCTTCCTCTCGTGTTTTACTTATAAAAATTGTTTTCTGTCTTTTTGGTACAATTCAGTGTATGTGTTAATTCTTGCCTCTTATCACTGTAATACATAGTACTACATGATTTTAGTCTGCTTGCTCTGAAATCAGCATTTTAGAGCTTCATGGTTTGTGTTCATCTTGTAGGAACCCGTGGTGGCAACAGTTGCATTTCAAGGTGTTGGAAGAACATTAGGCAGGAACACAGATGAAGCAGCACCAGGTGCTAATACTTCAAATGCTGCCGCCGACTCCACTCCTCCTTCTGGCGGTGTTGTTGTGGACAACACATTACCGTCAACCCCCATTCAGCTAAGATTGGCTGATGGTAGTCGGATAATTGGTCATTTTAACCACCATCACACTGTTGCAGATATTCGAGCCTTCATTAATGCATCTAGACCAGATGGTGCAAGGGTTTATCAGCTACAGACGGTTGGGTTCCCACCCATACTACTCACTGATCCAGACCAGACCATTGAGCAGGCCGGCCTTGCTAATTCAGTTGTCATCCAGAAAGTCTAAAGAGTAATTCCTAAAACTTTGGTAATGTGGTCGTTTGAAGTTGGTCCTTTTGAATTGAAAACCAGAAATCTATGTTATTATTAGTACTCGTGCAAAAGAGAAGCATAACGCGTGTATAAATTTCAGATTTTAAGGTTGAACCTTGTGGTTAAATTTCTTCATGTAACTTATGTTGATCATGAAAAGGTTGAAACCATTATTGTATTTACATATTTTTATTATATACAAATAAAATTCGTGGTTACATTACTATATAATTATGTAATCAATCTCATGAAACCACCTTCAAGATTCGAGCTTTAATATGCTTACATTGTTGGTACACCAACTCTTGGTTTTGTTTTAAGCAGTCTTTTATAACATTCTGAAACAAGTAAACTTTTTTTTTTTTTGATATGAATCTGGGTGTGATGGATCATCTTAATATGGGTCATGGGCTGGGTCGTTGGGTCAAATGATTATAAGTTCACAAAAATAATGTAGGTGAAGGTAGCATGAGACAGACGATGACACCTGGAGTTTTGGACATGATCCTAGGATGTAGGATTTGGATTTTAAAGATGGATATGATAGGTTAAAGTGATGGCCCCGAGCTTTAATGGATCGAAAAATACCCGTTGACCCGCACACAAGAAAAGTCAAATTC
>BJCN01320996.1:5936-16529 GCA_018326445.1 Flaveria brownii
ATTATTTCACCCATATAATACTTCGGTGTTGTCTGAAAAGAACAAAGATGAAAGAAGGTAGATGTGTAAGGATTGTAGATAGCTGAATAAGTAGACAGTGAACAATAGTTAACTATGACCTTGAATTAACAGATTGTTCCACCAATTATGAGAGGCAAGTTGGTTTTTGAGGATCAAGTGAAGAGGAGCATGCCGATCATGTTCAAGAAGTATTAGAGACGCCCAGAAGTAAAAAGTTATATGCTAAGTTCTCCAAATGCACATTTTGGCTAAGAGAGGTCCATTTTCTTGGTCATGTGTTCAATCCCGAAGGGATCAGAGTGGACCCTGCAAAGGTTGAAGCAGTGATGCAATGAGAATCCCCAAAGACGTCATCCGAGATTCGCAGTTTCTTAGGTTTGGCGGTTTACTATAGGAGGTTTATCCAGGATTTCTCCAAGATAAATTCTCCTTTGACTAAGTTGACCCGTAAGGACGTGAGGTATGAATGGGGTCTAGATCAGGAAAACGCCTTCCTTAAACTGAAGATGAGGTTAACTTAAGCTCCTGTATTGATGTTACCTAAAGGGAAGAGGACCTGGTGGTATACTCAGATGCCTCGTATGCAGGATTGGGTAGCGTGTTGATGCAACGGGGGAAGGTGATAGCCTACGCTTCTAAACAATTAAAGGTCCACAAAGCCAATTATCCTACCTGTGATTTGGAGTTGGCTGCCATGGTGTTCGCATTGAAGATTTGAAGGCATTACCTGTATGGTGTGAAGTGCACCATCTTCACTGACCATAAAAGTTTGAAGTATTTCTTTGAACAAAAGGATCTCAACATGAGACAGAGGAAGTGGTTGGAACTGATTAAGGACTATGACTGCAAAATTCATAACCATCATGGTAAGGTGAATGTGGTTGCTGATGCCCTTAGCCGGAAGGGACAGCCCAAGCCGATCCGGGTGAAGGCTTATCAGTTGATCATGACGCCCGATGTCATGAAGCAAGTGAGAGAGTTCTAAAATAAAGTGCTAAAAGGTAATAGAGTCAACTCTGAAAGGATGAAAGGACAGGAATCCGACTTGGGGGAAAACACCCTTGGTGTTAGAACCCGATTTGAGCGGATATGGATCCCTCTCTATGGGGATCTGAGGGAGAAGATCATGAATGAGGCTCACAAGACTCGATATTCCATCCACCCAAGTGCCACAAAGATATATCAGGATTTGAAGAGAGATTATTGGTGGCCGGGGATGAAGCCAGACATGGCTAAGTACGTGAGTAAATGTCTGACTTGCTTACAAGTAAAGGCAAAGCATCAAAAGCCATACGGGAAGATCCAGTCTCTGGACGTTCCTGAATGGAAATAGGAGCAGATCACTATGGACTTCATAACCAAGTTACCTCTCACGGAGAAGGGGTGTGACGCAATCTGGGTGATCGTAGACCGTCTAATGAAGAGCACCATTTCCTGCCAATTCGTGAGACGTGTTCCTCTGAGCAGTTGGCAGAACTATTTATCAAGGAAATCATGGCTCGTCATGGTGTACCGGTTTCTATTGTTTATGATAGAGACACGCGGTTTACGTCCAAATTCTAGAAGAGATTTCACGATGCAATGGGGACTAGACTGCCTATTAGTATGGCTTACCACCCCAAACGGATGGTCAGTCGGAGAGAAAAATTCAGACATTGAAGACATGCTGCGAGCGTGCGTAATCGACTTTGAAGGAAGTTGGGATGGACACTTACTGTTGGCAGAATTCTCATATAATAAAAGTTATCATGCCAGCATTGGCATGCCACCTTATAAAATATTATACGGTAGGAAGTGTAGGACACCCGTGTGTTGGGGTGAGATCGGGCAAAAGGAATTAGGAAGCCTTGAAGTGATTAAGGTTACGATCGAGAAGTTAGATAAGATTAAAGCGTTCATGAAAGCAGCAAAGGATCACCAAAAGTCTTATGCTGATAAGAGGCGCAGGCCGATAGAATTCAAAGTCGATAGTAAGGTTATGCTCAAGGTATCTCCTTGGAAGGGGATCATCAGATTTCGGAAATAGGGAAAGTTGAGCCCGAGGTACATAGGGCCATTCCGCATCATCGAAAGGGTGGGGGAAGTGGCCTACAGATTGGAGCTACCTGATTAATTGAGTGGAATCCATTCTACATTCCATGTATCACATCTAAGAAAATGCTTGACAGACGATGATGTGATCTTACCGCTTGAAGACATTGAGGTGGACGAACGGTTGAGTTATGTAGAGCATCGAGTGGCCATCCTTGATCGGAAAGAGAAGCACTTAAGGAATAAAGTGGTTCCGCTGGTACGAGTACAGTGGAGCCACAGGAAGGGGTCGGAGTCTACACAGGACACTGAGAAGGAGATGAGATAGTATTATCCCCAATTGTTTAATGACTGACAGGTTTCGAGGACGAAACCTAAATAAGGGGGGAGACTTGTAACACCCCAAAATTTCCAAAGCAAGCCAATTAATAATAATAGACTTAGTTGGGGTTATTTAACATATATAAGAGGAAAATGGATTATAGACCTAATTAACCTTACGGGTTATGTGTTAGACGAGTTTAAGTCCAGTGAACACCCAATATATAAACACAAATCAGCCACATGCATCCTCATTTGCAACTCAAACAACCCACTTTCTAGAGAGAGTGTAGAGAGAGAGAGTGGAGAAAAGTGATGATTTGAGGCTTTATTGATCAAAGGATTGAAGATATGTGTTTTTGGGCATCAAACAACAAGAAAAGAGCAAGCATCTAGGTAAGATTCATCATCCAAACATCTCTTTAGATGATACCCAGATTCTAGGGTTTTAGGGTTTTCAAAAGTGGCAAAGAATCATAAAAAATCACATTTTTATGTGTGAAAACATGTAAAAAGCTTAGATATAAGTTCATGGATGAAAATCTAAGGTTTTGGATGTAAAAAGTTGAAGTTTTGGGTCAAAAACAGGCTGGATCGTCATTTTTATGTGTCTAGAGAAACCGTGTTCAGAGAAACTGTGAGTTCGTCCAGAGAAACTGTCAGTTCTTCCAGCGAAACTAGCGGAGAAACTATCAGCGAAACTAGCAGAGAAACTAGCAGCGAAATTAGCAGAGAAACTAGCAGTGAAACTAGCAGAGAAACTAGCAGTGAAACTAGCAGAGAAACTAACAGCGAAACTAGCAGAGAAACTAGCAGGGAAACTAGCAGGGAAACTAGCAGGGAAACTAGCAGGGAAACTAGCAGAGAAACTAGCAGGGAAACTAGCAGAGAAACTAGCAGCGAAACTAGCAGCGAAACTAGCAGAGAAACTAGCAGCAAAACTAGCAGCAAAACTATCAGCGAAACTATGTAGAAAATGATCTGTTTGCATGTCAACTTATATGCAGACCGTGTAATGTTAGCATACTTTAGGTGAAGTTATTTGCGGAGACCAGGTGAGTTCTAGACCCCCACTTTTATATGTTTTTATCACTTTTGGGGCTAGTATGCATACCTACATTATGTATTCTATCAAACCAACCATTTTACATGTAAATATGATTTTTCTATGTTTTCCTATAATGTTCTGACTCGTTGATGATATGATGATATGATGATATGAATGCCAAGTTCATTAGTGAACTTTAGATATACGAGGCTAATAGTCACTACCAGAAACAAGGTTTAGGTATAATGGATGGAAATGATAGGCATAAGGAATAACGGTTTGAAATATGCTACCATATCCCTATGGACACGTACCCGTATTATTAGTCTTATCTGGGTTAGTAAGTTTGCCTAAGTTAATTTACTTACCCGTACTAGGCTGTTACCCGTATTTATATTACCCATATTAGGATGTTTGTTACCCGTATTGGTATGTTATACACATAGGTATGTTACCTGCACAAGTAAACCTTTAAAATTAGTATGTTACCCGCAAAAGGTTTCTATTACCCACATTAGTGTACTTGGAGTGTTTTCATTAAGGGGTTCTGATTAAGCGTCGACTAGGATTTGACAGCTATACAATGTGATTGTTTCTCTACATAAAGTATATATGTTTATTTCTGTGAAGTGTTATTTAATGTGCCATGTTGACTTGTAGTGTGGATGATATAATGTAAAGTATTACTTATGATAAAGTGGAACATTAATTAATAAAAAGAATGACAGTGAAACCTAATAAATGTTACCCCGGGCCCGTATGATGATGAAAAGTCTTACAAGCAACATGTATGGAGGTTCACAACCAATAGGTTGTTAGCTCAACTGTATGTGGCTTTAATAGCCCATGAGGATGCACACTAGGGGTCTAATCCTTATGATTGACCATGATGATGATAGACCTGTATTCATGAGCAGGTTTCGTGCCTTGCAGTGTGGGTCAACTATCGGGGGTTAGCTACCGCATTTATATGTACCGACAGGGATCGATATTCATTGTCGATCAATAGGGGGCTCTTGCTTTGTGTAATATTGTTTAAGATGAAGTGAAAGATAATGAAAGAATGAAAGATAATGAACATGCTTATTAAGACGCAAGAAATGTTATGTATTATGAGGCACGCGTGTTCATTAGAAGAATGATAAAATTTATATTTTGTTATTCCACTTAAAATTAGAACTCACTCAGCAATGATGACTTTGTATGCATATTAGTTGGTAGGAAACGATGATTGCTGAGGATGACATGAAGATAGAGCTACTTGGAAAATAAAGACTGGCATCCACGTTTATGGAAAGTATATTACAAATTTCGGGCAATAAAATGTAAATGTTTTAACTACAAACGTTTATTTTACCATTGGATTATGTAACGAAAGGAATGTTTAAATATTTCTGTTGCAAAGATTATATATGAAATGATTTATGAGATGATGGACCAAGTGTGAGGCTTCCCAGGAACGGGAAGCCTCACAGAAGGCCAGAGTCAGGTTTTCACACCAATATTGTTGGTAGATAGGATTTACCAACACTGTTATAATGCACTTCACACAAGAAATTATTTACTCAAGTGCAAAAACGGTCTTTATGAAATGAGGATGTTTGGAACTGAGAGGAAGGATTTGATGACTACCATTGACATTTGGCATCAAAGATTGGGACATGCTTCTAGTGATAAGCTTTCTCAAATCGATATCCTTAGAAACCTTTCTTTCATTAAGTTTTTTATTTATGTTCTATAGTTAAAAATAGTAGACTACCTTACCAAAATAATGATATTAAAATAATGATTGTTTCGAGTTATTACATTGCGATGCTTGGGAAAAATACCATACACCCTCTTTCTCGGGGCAGGTTATTCTTTAACGGTTGTTGTTAAATTAGTAGAGAGGTTTGGTTGTTTCTGCTAAACTTTAAACATTGAGCAAGTCGATGTTTGCTCAATCTCCAAAGATTAATAAAATCCAAATTTGAAAAGTCAGTTAAAAGAATTTGATGTGATAATGGCAGTGAATTCACATCTAACAAAATGGTTAAGTTTGATTATGATTAATGAATTTTACTTGAAACGACGTGTCCATGTACCCCCCACCAAAACAGGGTCGTGAAGCGAAAATATAGGCATTTACTTGAAACTGCACTAGCATATAGATTTGAAGCCAACCTACCTAAAAGATTTTGAGGTGAGTGTGGTTTGACAGCCACCCACATCATTAACCGATTATCGACAGAGGTAGTTGGAAACAAAACTCCACACGAAATCATTTTCAAACAAAAACCCAATTATGATTTTATGAAAATTTTTAGGTGTCTAGCTTATTATAGAAGTACCAAAACTAAAGGAGATAAGTTTTAACCAAGGGGTAGGCCTGATGTATTTTTAGGTTGTCTACAAGGAACTAAAGGTTACAAGATATTTGACATAGAAAATATAATAATAGTCTCTAGAGATGTAAAATTCCATGACGGCCAACTTCCTATCAAATAAAAATGTCATTTTTAAAGAAATAGTGTTGTTCGAGACACATGATGAGCCAATCCAAAGTGAGAATGGAGGCCAAAAGTTGGTTGATATAAGTATACTTCATGTGACAAATGATTCAATTGAAGAAAATGTCTTAAACCAAGTCCAAAATAGCGATTTCCTAAATCAAGATATTAGAAGCCCATTACAAGAATCCATGAATACTCATCAAAATCAACAGGTCTACCATGATCAACAAGATCTAATTTTTGCCCCGTCAGAGAAAAGAGGAACAAGTCACAACAAAAATATTTTAATGATTATATCATCCAACTTCCTCTATTGGTTGACCATGCACAAGTTCCATCAAGTCAAGAATCCTCAACGATACACCCCTTAAATAATTTTGTTTCATATAAAAACATTTCCAAAACTTATAAAGCTTTTATAGTGCCTATCGATTCAAATGACAACCCAACATCTTTCCATCAGGTAGTGAAAACTGATAGGTGGAAGGAAGCCATGAGAAAAGAGATACAACTTTAGAGGAGAATGGTACATAGACCTTGGAAGAGCTGCTAGAAGGAAAATAAGCTAGTGAATCTAAATAGGTTTATAATGTAAAATACAAACCTGACGGAGATATTGAAAGATACAATATATGCCTTGAAGCAAAGGGTTTTACCCAAATAGAAGGAGTATATTACCATGACACTTTTGCTCCGGTGACAAAATTGGTCATGGTCAGAACCTTCAGCGGTAGCAACTAAGAAAAAATGGGCTATACACCAACTTGATCTTAACAATGCTTTCCTTCACGGGGACCTAGATGAATAAGGATTTCTAAAGAAGAAGAAAATAAAGTTTGCGGATTGATGAAGTCATTGTATGGTTTGAAACAAGCTTTACGTAATTGGTACCAAAAGTTCACCAATATGCTTGTAGACCTTGGTTTCAAACAATCCAAAGTAGATCACTCACTTTTCACTAAAAAGCAAGGAACCCACTTCGTAAAGACTCTTATCTATGTCGATAATATTGTAATGGCAGGGAATGACACAACCAACACAAGCAACAAAGAATGAACTTAATTAAAGGTTTAGCATAAAGACCTACGCAACCTCAAATATGTTTTTAGTATTGAGGTGGCTTGAACCTTGGAAGGATTGTTCCTCAACTAAAGAAAGTATATACTTGACATTCTGGAATATTAAGGTCTATAGGGATGCAAGCCAAGTCCATTTCCCATCGAGAAAACCTAAAACTGGATAGGGTTGAGAATGAACCACCAGTTGACATTAGACGGTACCATGGTACTGTTGGAAGATTACTATATTAGTAAGCTACAAGTCCAGATTTAACTTACTCAATAAACGCGTTAAGTCAATTTGTTACCGACTCGAGACAACCAAACTTGGATGCTTCACATAGAGTACTATGTTATCTAAAAGGAACACTGGGATAGGATATTTTTTTCATACAAGGGAGAACTCTTACTGCATACTATGATTCTGATTGGTTGGGTTGTCCATATACCCCCAAGTCACGAACCATATAATTGCTTCTTTTAGGGGGGGCCCCAATTTCTTGGAAGACAACGAAGCAATGATCGTGTCAAGTTCATCCGATGAAGCTGAGTACTGCTCCATGGCTTCCACAATTAGTGAAGTTCTATGGGTTTTATGGCTCCTAACCGAGCTATGTGTTCAATCTTCAAAACCAACACCTTTGCTTTGTGACAATCAAGCAACATGCCATATAACAACCCCGTGTTCCATGAACATACCAAACATGCTGAAATAGATTGTTACTTACTAGAAAGTGTCACAAACACGGATTTAACACCAAGAAATCAAAGAATCTCAAATCAAACCACAAAAATAGAAAAGAAACAAAATCGAATCTGAATAAGAAAGATAACATGATCAGATCAATACTGTGATGACTTGAGGACAAAATAAAGAAAACAAAGAAAGGAAGAAGAGACCCATAGGTTAAGAACTGTGAAACCCTAGAGAATATCTTCCAGTGAATACGAGAGAGAAAGAGAGAACTATGTAGAACCCCAGCTTAAGGATCAAACAAAAATAATCTCCCCCTTATTTCTCTTGTGCCCCTCTTTTACTTTCCTTCATAATAAACAGGGTACACAGGCCCATTGATCTGAAACCATAAGCCCATTAATTTGCATAATGCATTAGCCCACTCAAGCTCATTGATATTTACCGCTACAAGCCCAATTTATCTCAACAGCCGCCCGAGCGATGTTCATCATGAAACAAATAAAAAGTTGATAGTGAGAAGATATAAACCCGTGAGAATATATAAACCAAATACATAAAACAGATCCGTAGTATATATGTTTGATATTAAATTGAAAGATTCATATATTTCAACAGAAAGGGTAGAATTAGAAGAGGATGAACATTTCAAATCGACACTTCCATGTACATTGTTGTTCTTTTCATGAAAGGACTAGGGGTACATCTCAAGTTCTTATTTAACAAATTAAGCATTAAAGATCTATATATATGCTCCAACTTGAGAGGAAGTATTAGAATTAATATATTCTTTCTTTATTGCATATATATTATTATATTATAGGCTTCATATTTAGCTATTATTTTAAGCTAGTTTTCTTATCTCTTTGCAGCCATTCTTGTATTTATTTCTTCTTGCCTCATTGTATTCTGCCCCAGAAAATTACAAGCAAAATACAACCACTTTAAACCATTAAAATTGAGAGAATCTATTTTAGTGATTAAATTAGGGACAAAATATGATCTTTCATCAGCTATGAAAGTAGATAATGTAATGGTGAATTGTTGTTTTCAAATAAGAACTATCAAATAATTTGAAAACAAAACAACGACCCAGTTGTATCTTTCTATTCTATACATGTACCATAACGCTCGTCTCCTTTTAATCTAGTCACGGTCGTCTCATTTTCATCTACTCCAAAATCAAATGCTAAAAATGCCTCATTGATCCATAACTATTTACTAATTCTTGTTTAAACACACCATTTTCTTAATGCATCCAACCAAATAATCTTTTACATAATTGTACAAAGTCCCTACATAGAAAAGTTATACTTTTCCTTACCAATAATAATGATACCGCAATAGTGAGGATCACTTTTTTTAAGACATAAGTGAATAAAATAGTATTATATCATTATCAAATTCATTTCCTTTTGACTTTGACCATAGTCTGACGTAATCACATACGTAGCTATGCAAATAACCACACACTACATAATAATTAACAAGATTTTTGGTGTATATAACGAGAGATTATATGAAAGCAAAATTAAAATCGCAATGGCACCCACAAGTCCTCTTCTTACTCCATACAAGATGGGCAACTTCAATCTCTCTCATAGGTGTGTAATCTTATGTTTACTTGTTCTTTATGCAAAATCCAACTTTTACATTATGTTTTCTAAATATTAATGTACAATATTTTAGGGTTGTTCTCGCACCGTTGACGAGGAATAGATCGTATGGAAATATGCCCCAACCGCATGCAATTCTGTATTACTCTCAACGAGCAACTAAAGGTGGTCTTCTTCTCACTGAAGCAACTGGGGTCTCAAACACCGCCCAAGGGTAAGTAAGAAAGATGTGCATCGACATGAATATTAAAACTATGCTAAAATTATGGTATTTCATATGAATCTGAAAAAACTATGTTTATATTTATGCTAAAATTAGATATCCTGAAACCCCTGGGATCTGGACAAAAGAACAAGTGGAGGCATGGAAGGCGATCGTGAATGCAGTGCATGAAAAGGGTGGCATATTCTTTTGTCAGATTTGGCATGTAGGTCGTGTGTCAAATTATGGTATGTTATGTTATGATAATATTCAAATATAAATTGAAAATTTTGCATGTATTTATCTTAAAACTTTTAAATTTACATATTTTTTATTTCAAAATAAGTCTTTAATGTATTATACAATAATCGATCTACAAATTGAACAAATATATTATTTTTATAAGTTTAGATGGAGATCGATAATTTTCTATGTTTCTTTGTTTTTATTGGCAAGTTGGCATTCAAGTTATAAATTATTGAAAAGAATTCAACCTAGCTTTAAATTAAGTAAAAGTTGAAACAAAAAGATGCATCAACTTTAATTATTGATGATTTGATGGGTCCAAATCTTTGATTTATTTTATATTCAATCTATTAATATTTTTTCTAATAAATCAAAATAGTTTTTGATACATTTTTTTTTATATTTATTTTGTCACATGTTACTAAAATAAAAAGTTAACTATTTAATAATAATATTAAATGCAATGATATTATTTATATTCTTATTAAATTATAAAAATATTTTTTAAATAAATTAAAAACATGTTTTGTTTTATTAAAATATTATTTTTTAATAACAAAACTTTATAAATATAAAGTATTTTAATACAAAACACTATATTCAAAAAAAATGACACTACTAAAATTTTTTAAAGAAAAAAATAGAGTGTTAATAAAAATGAAATACAAGTTTTTAACGATGAAAATTTAAAAAAAATATTGCTACTGTTTTATTTCTTAAAATTGTTAATTATACGTTATTTATATCATATCTTATCTCACTAAATTATTTTATATTTTTAAATAGCAGTTATTAACTGTTAATGTAATATTTTTATTCAAACCATTGTACTACATAAGTTTTTATACTAGGTTATATATATAT
>BJCN01321013.1:0-18242 GCA_018326445.1 Flaveria brownii
AAGCTCTTCTCAAGCCTTTATGTCTACTGATGACAGTAGTGTCAACTTTCTCTTCACCCTTGAAGACTTAAGCTGCATCCATCCCGATGATCTGGAGTAAATGGAGCCAAGAAGTTCTACAAGAGGACATGTTGGAAGTTTCCCAATAATGTAACCTCGGAAAATTTGGGCTGGACAAAAGCAAGGTGAAGTGTTACAACTATAACCAAATAGGACACTTTTCTAGGGAGTGCAACGCACCAAGAAAAAATGGTGGCCAAGCACAACCCAGACCAAACTACACTGATGTAGCACCACACACTAAGAAGCCCAAGTAGCAAGCAACAGTTGTTATTGAAGAAGGAGGCTTTGATTAAAGTTTACAGGTTAAAGATGCATCTCCAAACCAAGCACTGATGGCTGATCATGAAGAAGCCAAGGCATTGGAACATCTTTGTACCCCTGAATGCATTGCTAAAGTTAACAGATATAGGTCCTATAAGTTAGAGATGAGATCTGATCTTGAGTCATTAAACATCTTAAAAGCTGAGTTTAAAAGAGCTAAAAATGAAATAAACTTAAAATAGAAGATCTAGAGAAAACCATTTCAACTTTTAAGCAAAAAAACACCAACTACAAGACTCAAATCAAAGATCTCATCACTAAGTTAACTGAATGCCAGGCTGAGCTTGTGATTAGCAAAGCCAGGGAAAAAATGTATTCTTAAAGAAGAAACCTTCAAGAACATAATATCCTCATCCTTTCATGCAAAAGTTTATTATCAGAATAAGCAGGGATTGTGAACTACTGAGATAGCTCCTCCACACACTCTACTATTTGTAAGATCTCCAAGGTGTGGAACTTGTCAAGATGAGCTTCCACTCATATACCCCACATAAGAAGAGGATGGAGAGGAGATAGTGAAGGATGGATCTGAGATGAGTGAAGAGGATCATCCTAAGAAGGGTCACTATTCTCCCGAGGAGAGGAAAGAACCAAGGATGACAAAGTTCAAAAGGAAGAACTTGATCAGAGCTAGGTAAGAGAAGATCAAAGAAGGCTTAAGAGATCAAGGCCATCTTTAACTCCAAGCAGAAACAAGTCTTTATCTCTGAAGGATTTGAAGTGGTGAAGGTAAAGAATTAACTATGGACTCTAGTACCAGGAGTTCTAGTTCATGTCCAACTCATTCTTGTGAAGAAAAGAAGGCTAATCAGCTATGTACCACTACTACACTGCCTGAACCATCTAGCTTCAAGAGCAAGCCTCACCCTAAAAAGCTTGCTACATCATTTGAGAATATGAAGATGAAAATGGAAAGTGATCGAGCTCAGCCTTCTACTCAAAAGAAGAATCTCAGAAGGAAGCCAGTTGATTGCATCATGTGTGGTAGTACTTCTCATCTTACCAAGGATTGCATCTACAATCCTAAAAGTACTATCCATATGACCAAGAAGAAGACTTCTGAGAAGAAGAAGAACATATCTTTGGAAGGAAAATCTCTTCCTTTCAAAAGCACCAAAGTGGAATAGAAAACAAGTGAAAACTTGCCTTCGAGGTCTCGAACGAAAGGAATGCTTTTGAAATACTGAAGCTTGCTGTAGTGAAAGCAAGATATTCTGAAGGTCTAGTCTCTAAAACTTCCAAAGTTATCAAACTTCCGAAGTGTTGAAGGTCAAGTCTAATCTTCCAAAGATGGTGTGGAAGATAAAGGAAGACCATGTGATTGAAAATTCTTCATCAGCAACAGGAGATGATCCTAAAAGTCTGAACATAGGATCAATCACTATTGAATTGTCTTTAGTTCACTTTGACAAGCCCAAGACCAATGAGGCTTGGGTTTCCAAATATAACTAACCATCTCCTTTTTCTGTGTAAGAACAACTAAAGACCAAAAGAAATTTATGGATCATTGATAGTGGATGTTCCATGCACATGACAGGTAATGGCTCATTGCTTTAAAACTTTGAGAAGATTAATAGAGGGCAAGTTGCTTTTAGAGGAGATGCAGGTGGTTACATTACTGGGCGGGGCAATGTCACAAATAGTAAGCTCAGTATTGAAAAGGTAAACTTTGTCAAGGAGCTTGGGTGAAATTTATGGAGTGCGTCCTAATTTTGTGATCAGAGACATAACATGCTCTTCACTGAGCATGAGTGCATTGTTCTCAATCCTAGGATGGTCATTCGTCAAGAGCATATCCTGCTCAGAGCCCCTAGAAAATGAAACATGTACAAGTTGGATTTGCAGGAAACATCCCCTTTAGGAGAAGTTTCTTGCTTTCTATCTAAATCAAATAGTGATGAGTTTTTCCTTTGGCATAAAAGGATGTGCCATGTAAACTTTAAAACATGAACAAATTAATTAGGAATGATTTGGTAACTAGAATTTCAAAGAAAGAGTTTACAAGTGATGATCACTATGTTGCATGCCTGAAAGGGAAGCAACACAAGGTTTCTCATAAGCCAAAGGAAAAGATCTCTATCACTACAACCCTACACTTATTACATATGGATCTCTTTGGCCCCACCAGTGTAATAAGTCTAGAAAGTATCTCATATTGTTTGTTGATCATAGATGATTGCACAAGATTTACTTAGGTCTTCTTCCTTAGAACTAAGGATGAGACTCCTGAGATCTGAAAGAACTTTATTCTAAAAATTGAGAATCAATGTGATCATAAGGTCAAGACCATAAAATGTGGTCAAGGAATTGAATTCAAGAACCAAATCCTTGAAAAATTTTATGATAAAAAGGGTAGTATAAGACAATATAGTGCTCTCAGGACTACTCAGCAAAATGGTGTTGATGAGAGGAGAAACATGACACTTATTGAAGCTGTAAGAACCATGTTATCTGACTCTAAACTACCCTTCATCTTCTGGGCAGAGGCAGTCAACATGCCTGTTATATGCATAACAAACTTTTAGTAGTTAAGACTCATGGTAAGACTCCTTATGAGCTGTGGCACAAAAGGGGACCTTTCATTGGTTTCCTCAGATTATTTGGACGTCTTTGCACCATCTTGAATACCAAAGATCAAGTAGCCAAGTTTGCTGAGAAATTAGATGATGGACACTTCATCTGATACTCTTCTCAAGCTAAGACTTATAGAGTATACAATCTCAAAACTAGAGTAGTTGAAGAATCAGCCAATGTGACCTTCAACAAGCACACTCCGAGTGTGAAAGGTTCTGGTCCTGATTGGCTATTTGATCTTGATTAAGTTACCAATTATTTTAAAAAATCTTATAAGAATGTTTCAGGATCTACAGGTAACTTATTAACAGGAGATCCTGACCCAAGATTTGAGCTAAGAAGACCAAGCAAGAATACTACTTCAACTCCAATGGTAACTAACCTCGCAGATGGAGTTCCTATTAGCATAACCATGACAAACTCAGCTGATACATCTGAGGTGCCTACAAATTCTAGCTTAGAAGCACAAAACTCAAATGAAGAGGCTTTAAATGTAGGAGGAAATAGTGGTGGTGATAGTGATCAAGAACTTCTTGATGCTGATAACCACTCCATGGAAGACAATATCAATGATGTCATACACTCATTGGATTAAACTTTTCTTGATAAGTGTGTTGATGTGGTGGGTGACATCTCATTACCAGATCTCAATTTCATAAATTTGGATCTGTCTAATCAACTTGCTATGATTCCTCAACTCAGAATCCCCAAGTCACACCCTACCACAAACATCATTAGAGATGTTGACACAGGGGTGAGAACAAGAGGACAAACCCATGACAAAATATTTTCTATACTCTTTTTTCTTGTCCTAGATAGAGCCCAAGAAAGTTGAAGAGGCTTTGAAGGATGGTAGTAGGATTGAAGCAATGCAGGAGGAGCTACTTCAATTTAAAAGACAAAAGGTTTGAGACTTATGTCCTCTTCCTTAAAGGTATACCACCATAGGTGCCAAATGGGTGTTTAGGAACAAGAAGGATAATAGAGGACTTGTTATGAAAAACAAGGACAGACTAGTTGTTCAAGGGTATGAACAAGAAGAACGGATTGACTACACAGATGTTTTTGCTCTAGTGGCAAGACTTGAATCTATTAGGATATTACTTGCTTTTGCTGCATCCAAGGATTTCAAGGTCTACAAACTTGATGTCAAGTGTGCTTTTCTATATGGGGGTGATTAATAAGGAGGTGTATGTCAAACAACTACCTGGCTTTGCAGAACCAGATCATCCTGATTATGTCTGCAAGCTTGATAAAGCTCTTTATGGGCTGCACCAAACTCCAAGGAAGTGGTATGAGACACTATCTCAGTATCTCTGTCTACATGGCTATAAGAGGGGTACTATAGATGGAACAATCATTATTAAAGGAATAGGGAATGACTTGATGCTGGTTCAAGTTTATATAGATGGCATTATCTTTGGGTCACCTAATCCAAAGCTCTATAAAGACTCTGAGAAGCTGATGAAGAATAGATTTGAAATGAGTGTCATAGGGGAATTCAATTTCTTTCTAGGAATTTGAGTGAAGCAGGTTGACAATGGCATCTTCACAAGTCAGTCAAAGTATGTAAAAGGCGCACTTACAAGATTCAACATGATTGAATGTAAGGTTACAAAGACACCCATAGCAAGAAACCACTTCCTTGGACCTGATCTTGAGGGTGTGTGTAGATGAACATCTCTATAAAGCTATGATTGGGTCTCTTATGTACCTCACAGCCAGCAGGCCTGATATCATGTTTGCCATATGCAGTTGTGCAAGATATCAAGCCAACCCCAAGATGTCACACCTAGTTGCTGTCTAGAGGATTCTTAGACATCTCAAAGGTGCTCCTAAACTAGGCCTTTGGTTACCAAAGAATTCTGACTTAAATCTGTATGCTTATACAGATAGTGATTATGGTTGATGCAATATGACTGCAAAGTTTACATATGGGGGATGTCAATTCCCTGGTGGAAGAATTGTCTCATGGCAATGCAATAAACATCCTGTGTGTCTGCATCAATTGCTAAAGCTGAATACATTGCTGCTGCTAGCTGCTGTGCTCAAGTGCTTTGGATTCAGAATCAGATGCTGGACTATGGATTCTACTTCAAAGAGACTCCAATCCATATAGACAACAATAGTGCTATCTCTATCATAGATAATCTTGTGTAGCACCCAAGGACAAAACACATCAATATCAGGTATCATTTAATTAGTGATAATTTTCAAAAGGGATTGATAAAACTAGTCAACATTAACACAAATAAACAATATGCTGATCTGTTCATAAAGGCTTTTGATGAACAGATATTTAAATATCTTGTATCAGCTATTGGGATGATTAACTTTGAGTAGATTTTCTTAAACTTATGTGACATTTGGTAATTTTTCGTTACCAAACTCCGTTAGTTCCGTTAAGTTTTGCATACACGTGTCGTAAGCACAAACTAGTTGTCGTTGAATGTTTGTGACCTAATAATAATAATCAATGATAAACAATGATAATCTAATTAATAATGTTGATTATTGGTTGTGATTATGTGATTTATGAATCTATAGATTTTAAATAGTGATTTTGTAAGTTTTACATGATAATGTGACTATGTGTTATATATATACTTCCATGTGTTGTATGAGTTATTGTAAATGTTTATGACTATGATTATTGACTAATGATACTTATAATTCTTAGTTAAAATTATAAAAGAATGCTACAAGGGTTAATTTTTATAAAACATAGTTAAAGGAGGGTTAAAGGTAAATGTTAAATATGGTAACCTTGACAAAACCCAACCCTAACCCCTTGTCCCCATTTTTGGCCGCAAACACCATCCCACAACCCTCACCTTGCGAATTCAAGCTCCTAATCACATAAGCATTCGGATTTTGGGTGATTCAAAGGATTACAAGGTGTTTTACAAGTCCTATTGTTGATTTCTACTCATCTAAAGGTTAGTATTGTGTAGTTTTTGCGAATTTGGTGTTCTTGAAGGACCCTAATCCAAAAATTATGATGATGATATGAAATTGATGATGATTCCATGTTAGCATTGTTGTATTGATACTAGTTTGGGTGTTAATTGCAAGTTTTATTATGGATTTTGATGTTCTAGACCAAATTAGGTCAAAACTAGAAACTTTGATTTGGGGAACTTTCAAGATTGATGAAATTGATGTTGTTTGATGATTGTAGGATGTTAATTAGATGATATGGATGCTACATTACATTGATTGCACAAGAAATTGATGAATTTGATGTGTTGTTCATAGGTTACTAATAATAGTAACTTTATTTTGCATAGAATGTTGAATTGTTGGTGAATTGATGTTATGGATGTGTTTATGATGACGATTAGATGTTAGATTGTTGTTATGAACATTGGGAATTCAAGAACACATGTTATAGTTCATACATTACTAAAGATAGTAACTTTTTGGATATGAAATTGATGAATCATGTTAATTAGATGTTGTAGATCATGTTTAGTTATGTTATGAACTTGATTAGATATAAAATTGACGAAATTGTGGTTGTTATGGATGATAGAACACTTTTGGGTATTACTTTCCCAAAAGGGAAACTTTATTTTTGATGAACTTTGGATTATGATGAGTAGGTATTGTTGATCATGCTAGTATGTTCATGGATGAATTCAAATATGGTTGAATGTGTTGATTGGGTTGTATGAATGTTTAATTGGTTAATTATCTGTTTTGGCCTAGTTATGGGAATTCCTAGTTATGGGCATATGAATATGTCATGCATGATTTGATCTTTGTATGATGCACTAGTTGTGTTGTAGTCACACTAAGCATGATAGTTATAAGAGTTTTGCATGAGTTGTATGATGGCCTAATGTGGCATGATGACTTAGGAAGAACCTAGGTTGATAATGTGATACGCATGGGTA
Source organism: Flaveria brownii (assembly GCA_018326445.1). Classification (NCBI taxonomy): domain Eukaryota; kingdom Viridiplantae; phylum Streptophyta; class Magnoliopsida; order Asterales; family Asteraceae; genus Flaveria; species Flaveria brownii. The sequence goes on from BJCN01321013.1 coordinate 6,858, forward strand.
AATTGCATGATACTCTTGTATGTTAAGTTATCTTATATGAGTAAACAATATTTCATCTAATATGTCACCAACGGGTCAAATGGGTCAACTAGGTTAACCTAGGGTTATTAAGTTTCTGTGTACACGTACTTATGTACTTGTGTGTTCTAGGTAACCTTTGAAGGGTTGTCTTTGCTTTTATCATGAGTCTCTTTATTCATTACCATTATACACCAGGTGAGTTCATGCCCCTATATTTTTATAAACCTTCTTCTGGGGGAGGTAGCATACTTGTACTCAAACACTGTTTTATTATTATAAGTTATGTATGTTTTTAACATAGTGTTTAATACCTTGAAAAGCCCTCACACTTTCGGATCATTAATAATGGTAACTAGCGGGAAATCTTGGGTAGTACTACTGAGTGTGACGAGCCCCACCCGTGCGAATCGAGGTCAAACGGGTGCAATATTGTCCTAAACACAAACATCGTCATGACCTGGTAAGTCGTGACGGGAGGCAACAAACGTAACACAGTCAGCCTCGATCACGAAATCACTATGGTTATTACATGTGAATATAGACTAGCTATCTTATTCAATACACTTCTTATGCTATACAATTGTTAATAATTATGATAAACGCAAACTCTTGAACTCACTAACCATTGTGTTGACATTTTTTAGTATGCTATTCTCAGGTCGATAACTCAGCTTTCCATTAGGAGCACAACATGGGTCCAACATGCATCCTAAGAGTTTATTTCATAGACACATTTGTTTGTCTTTTAATTATGGGTTTTAAACATTGGAATGGATCGTGTTTTGCCATATTATGCATGTTATTACTTTGGGTTTGTCTTATTTACATAACGCTTCCACATGGTTCTAAACTTTTGAATTTTGATTGTTTTTGTTTTGATTGTGGCATATAGTGTCGTTCTGAGTAACTAGTGGCTGTGATCCTGGTTTGTTCACACGCCTCGCGGTAAAACTCCGCACATGTATTTTTAGGGTGTGACAACTTAACTCAAGATTATTTCTAAAACATGTGTGTCCTAAATTATCTATATTATCACCTATATAAGCCCAGTTTACTTTGGAAGAAAACTTTTCAAATGATATTCCTTAGAATTTTGGAAATTTTAGACATATCTCCTCTCGGAAGACATTAAGTTGTCTTCAGAAGAACATTATATCTTCAAATCAAATAACTAGTTATAAGAAATTTAGCTTTGAAAGAAATTCTAATATATCTTTCAAATCTTAAATGTGATTCTGAGTACTTATATGTTTTTAAAGAATATTTTTCTTCTGAAAGCAACTAAGCGTCGAAAGATTTATTCTCTACTGAATAAAACTTCTTAGTTTTAATATCTCTGAAACCAAATATTTCTTTGAAGTGAAAATACTCTAGGTATTTCTTCCGAATCAAAATTTCCACAAAGCTTAGGAATATCTTCCAAAGTCAAATTGGCTTCGAATGTTTTTATGAAAATTCTTAAGACAAATTACCTTCAGAAGATTTTCGAATTCCAAGAAAACTACCTTTTTAGGTGCTTTTTCAGAGGTGGGACCGACATCTGGATTTCAAAGTTTATCCTTTTGCATTAACTTTGTCTCAAATCCATTTCATATATATATATATATACACTTAATAGTTCCCCCTCTTTCACTTTCTTCTTCATCTGCAAAATTCTCTAACCTAAATTCACCCATAAACCGCAGCCAAGAACATAGTGCTAGTGATGAGAAAGAAGACTTCGATCCTATTCTCTCACCCCCCGTGATTCTTCTGATGAAGATGAGGGGAGTCTGAAACTAAAGATGCAAGAAGTGACTAAAACCTGCACCTATTTAGTCTTAAAGGTTAGTTACCTGGAATCTTAGGTGACTACCTTACAAAGTAGGGTCAATGACCAGCAACTTTTGATCACTAATCTCAAGGGCAAGCTAGCTGTGAGACCACTTAGAAGGACTTAACCAAGTCCACAAGTCCCTATGGATGTGCTGGACCTAACCTCCAGCTCACCTATGTAAGAGGGTGATGCTACCAAAAAGGGGAGAAAAGCCTATCAATCACAAAACATGGGAGTTCTTCTTAGAGTATGGACATTGAGGACTCACCTACCTCACTTGCAACTGTCCATACTTAGCAACCTTCTTAAGTCCACATTGATATGGACTCACTTATACAAAGTTTATTTGAGGATGGTATACCAAGGGCTATGCCTACCCCATCTTATCACATTGAGAATCCAATTATGGCATGGAGGTATGACATTGATAGAAGAGCACTAGTAATCTCTAGATCTTAGGGGCAACAAGAAATATTAAATTTCACCAACCTGAGATTCTATGAGAGCACTTGTCTGATTGATCTTCCACTTACTAATCCAAGTCAAAACAGGAAAGTTGCAAGGTTAGCTAATAGGATTCAAGACAGGGTGCTAGAAGAGATCAAATTAAGATCCAGACTAAATAGATAGAGGCTAGCAGGTGAGACTATTGATCAACTAGATGTTGAAGTGGACCCCAAGATTAGCTTTGAAGGAGAAACCTTGAGTGAAGGCCCAGTAGTGGAGGCTGTGAACCTTGAGATAGGAACCTCTTCAACACCCATTACCCTTAGTGAGGCACCAGCTGGTCAAGGTGCTTCATAACCTCTCTTTGGCCAGAGCTTAAGTGCTGAACCAAGCAATAAAGGCCAAAGCTCTCCCCACCCTAAGTCACCAAGGCCTGTGAGTGATAAAGGGAAAAGGAAACTAAATCCTAAGGAGATCAAGGATGAGGAGGGAGAGAGAGAGATGGGAAGTGGAAGCTAAGGGGAGAGAATTTAAGTGGGTCCCCAAGCTTCATGGAAGCTGCAATCAGGGCTGCCCCTAGGCCAAACAATCAGGATGATGAATTAAGGGCGGCCAGATTGAATTATTTAGGGACCAGGAACTACAATATTGATGAACTCATCTCTCTTCCCATTAGATGAGCTTAATGAACTAGCTAATACCGAGTAATCAAAGGAGAGGAAGAAGGCAGAGGATGCAGAACTGCTCCTTAAGATCAAGGAAGAAAGGAGGAAGAAAAGACTCTACAAGCATGCTCCTACCCTCTCTCCAGTTCAAGAAATCCCTGAGACAGAGGCTGTGGCAACTGAGCAACAACCTCAGATAGACAAGGAAGCAGACAGACAAAATATGATCAACTACCTGAGTGCCACAGGCCTCAATCAGGCATATGCACTTCTTCCCTTATCCTATGAATACATAAAATTTGAGTACCTTAAGCACCTTGAGCCACAAGCGATAAAAGAACAAAATGATTCTAAGAGGAAGATGAGGGAAGAAGCTACAAATTCAAGAGCCATCATCTAAAAAAGTCAAAAGAAGTCTGCTGATAGGCAACAGATGATGAGCTTCTTAAAGCTGTATGCATTCTCTAGAAGGAGGCTTGGTCCAATGTCTCTATCCATTATGGATGAGCATATTAGGGTGATCAAGCAGAAGAATAAAAAGGGTGAGCTTGTTGACTTGCATTCTCCACCAAGTCAAGCTCCACCTAAAGTTGAGGTCAAGGTTAAACCCTAAGAGACAACATAACCTGGACCTAGTGCTGGACCATAACCAACTTCATCTTCTGATCCACAGTAGGGCCTTGATCCCTCTCCTTTTGAACCTAAAAGGGAAGAGGATCCAATTGAGAAAGACATACAAGAACAACCTAGTGCTGAAGGCCAGTCTTCTTAGTTCAAATATGGAAAGAGGAAGAAAAGGATGGCCATGAAGAGGGACAGTCAAAAGAAGAAGAAGTCCAAGGCATCCACTTCTACACCTTAGGACGAGTCAGAGCATCCTGAGGTAACTCAAGAAGAGGCTTCTCAACCAAGTCTAACACATGTAGAGCCTCTTACAGCTGGGAGACCCATTCTGTCCAGGACTTTCACTGCTAATCTGGATAGATGGTATGTCATTAGAGATCAAGGAGGTCAAGATGTCTAATTCTAGCAAGACATGCTTGATCTTCCTCTGCATGATCTCAATGACATGAGGAGGTACTAAGAGAGTTTGAGGGATCATGACCAAATGATAAAGAAAGAAATGGTCTTGATCCTGATGAGGACTGTCAATATCTGACTAATGTCCTCTGTTTTGGTAGCATTAGCCTGGGGGATTTGTAAGTTTTATACTTAAATGCCGATGCAACCAAATCAACCAAAGATCTCTCAGCATGCATGCATGAAGTATAGAGTAAAGTTACTTTGGAAGTTTTACACAACTCACAGAAAATATACTAAGTGTAAAATCTTCCAAATCCAAAGACCAAATCTTTCGAAGCCAAAGATGAGGTCTTCCGAAGCTTCAGAGACAAATTCTTTCAAAGCCAAAAACGGATTTTTCCAAAGACATAGAAGACATGCTTTATCTGATCACCTTTTGACAAACAGCTGAACAACTTTCCGCTACCACTCTTAATACTCACCAACTTATATAAGTTAGTGAAAAGGTCGATGCCTTTGTCAACTGTAGATTATGATCATTAGTTTGTAACTTTCTAATTTGTACCTTTTATTTTTTTTTGTAATATATTAGGATGTGAGCTATGGTATGTTATAGTCACAAGTCAATAGACAATCTGCCTTTTGACTATACATTGATCTTGTTGTCTAGATTAGTGTTTCGAGCTAGCTTTCAAAGTATAGCCGACTGTAGGATGTATTATAAAGTATCTCAAGTTCATTTATTTATTATGATGCTTTGTAACACTTATAATGAACTTGAGAGCAGTATACAACATTCTTGAAAACCATATTTATCTTGTCCTTGTTCTTTGATTAGTCTCATACTTACTTGTGTTCATAGTATCATCAACTTAAACCTAGTTCCCTATTTGATCTGTTAAGTATTCTAAGTCTCTCGTCCTTATGAAACTAAGTGTATTAACCACCCTCACACAGTCCTGCAAGGATGAATGAATGAAAGAAATAAATGATGATGAAAGATAATGAATAAACGTATTGTGATGTATGTATCGATGTATGTTCACGTATGAAAAATGAAATGTTTTATGAAAGTATTTTATATTAAAACTAGAACTCTCTCAGTGTCACTGACTTTTTATGTATAAAAGTTGGCTGGTAAATGATGATGTTAAGGATGTGCAGGTATGGACATGGAAGCTACTAGGATAGTTCAATTCTAGCATCCATATTTTTAGGAATGTCACTGTATCAACACAAATTTTGATGTAAAGGAAATGACATGATATTTTGATACATATATAATGATTAATGAAAGTTATGTTTTTTCGCTGCAAATGTTAAGTTTACAAATGTTTTATGCTATGTATGACCAACTGTGAGGTCCTTGGGCACGGGGCCTTAGAAGTTGGTATCAGAGCCAAATTTTAAGGGAATTGAATAAATTTACTTTTAAAACCAAAACTTAAACTTAGAATGGGACAAAAGAGAAAGGGATGAAAGTTCGAGTAGCTACATGCCTACAACTAAAGGTTTTATGAAAAGTAATGGAAATGGACTTATGTGTGTGTGTTATATGAATTCTATGCTCTTAGTAGATTTAGATGTAATCAAAATAGGGAATGCTTAGGGGATGAAGAGTAAAGTAAGTGGCTATTCACAGCTGGCCACTATAATTAGGAACTTACTATACTTGACATAATCTAAGCTATTACCTTGAATGATCATGTTGGTGTTTGAATCTTATAGTTGGTGGAAGGTCATCAAAAGCTTCTCGAGGATGAGGTTACGGTGGACATGGTGCTGGGACACGGGTCACTAGGAGAAGGGCTAAGACTACTAAAAAGGTACATTTGGAGCCCGAGTTTCATAATGATGAAGGCGGGGATGAAAGTGCAAATTTGAAGGCTTTAATGAAGGAAGCTATAGTTGATGAAGTACATCAAGTCATGCAGACAATTCTGTCATCTGGGGTGACTGAGGTTATTAGAGCTCTGAGGGAAGGAGAAAGAAAGGAGAAGATGGAGAAGAAGAGTGTTTCTAAGAAGAGGGATGAAGAGGGAGGATCATGGGAGCGAGAGCAAACAAGGATCGAGATGGTTGTTTCTAGCGACAATGAGGAGGAGAAAGCACTACAAGAAACTTCAAAGGGGTGTAACTATGGGGCATATTTGAGATGCTAGCCCTTGACTTTTGATGGAAATGGGCATGCCAATGAAGCTCATCGATGGATGAGAGAGATGGAGGCTGTGTTGGAAATTAGTGAGTGCTGGGAAGATCAGAAGGTGAAGTTTGCTACCCACTCATTAGTGGATTTAGCCTTGTGTTTGTTGGACAATATCGTCCAGGCTGAGGGTAGCAAGGCCACCGGTAAGATGAGGTGGTCAGAGCTAAAAAGTTAGTGATTAAGGAATTCTATCCTCACCAGGAGTTGGATAAGATAAAGAGAGATTTCCTATAGTTGGAGGCGGAAACCATGACATACCAGTAGTATATGATGATGTTTAACGAGATGGCAAGGCTGGTGCAAGAGAAGGTGATAACCGTGTCACGAAAGATCAAGAAATAAATCCAAGGTCTGGCAGCGGATATCTGTAGACACATGTTTGCCGCCCAACCAGGTAAGTTTAGGTCGGTGGTTGATTTTTGTAAGGATTACACTTAGAGGCTGATGGAAGCAAAGAGTTCACAGCATGCACATGTGAAGTACAAGGAAGTTACTTTGGAAGATTTGATATAACTTAGTGAATTATGCTAAGTATCAAATCTTCCAAAGCCAAAAGACCACTTCTTCCAAAGCCAAAGATGAGGTTTTCAGAAGCTTCAATGATAAAGTCTTCCTAAGCCAAGACTGATTTCTTTCAAAGACAAAGAAGGCATGTCTTCTCTGACATTCTTTTGCCAAACTCTGAAACACCTTTCCGCTGCCATCTTTGAAGACTCACCAACTTGCATGAGTTGGTGAAAAATCCATGCTTTTCTCAACTTTAGATTAAGGCGTTGAGTCGGTAACTTTCCAAGTATGTACTTTTATCCTTATTGTAATAGATAAGGATGTAAGGTATGGCATTTCATAGTCACTAGTCAAAAGACAATCTGCCTTTTGACTCTACTCTGACCTTGTTATCTAGAATAGTGTTTCTAGCAGGCCTTCAAAGTATGGCCGGTTGTAGGATGTTGATGATCTAGAATAGGTTGGACTCATCATTGTTATTATGTTTATTTTGTTTCTCAATGTAATAGGCTGAATGCTTGTTTACTTAGTTTGTATTTTGTATTTTGTAGTTTTTGTGCGCAGCGAAACTATAAGCAAAACTGAGTTTCGCTCGTAGTCAGCTGATCTAGATCACCTAGTGAAACTGTGTTTTGTCACTGGGCGAAACTAGGTGATGGTCAAGAGAGTTTCACGATCCAGCGAAACTGTATGTGAAAGAGAAGTTCATCTTATATATTGAAAGTTTCATTCATTATGAGCAAGTTTTTGCAAACCCTAATAGTGAAATATTGTTGTTGCGATTCTGTGATTTCAGCTGGAAGCTTATTATGATCATATTTGAGCCTTTGTTTCTATCCTCACTGTGTTAGTTTGGAGATTATTGAAAATATTTGAAACTTGTTCTTGTTTCGTTGATAGATTTATGTTTATTTAGTGGGGTTCATATGTTTTATAAATCATTTGCACTGATTATCGATCAAATGCACCAACAAAATGGTATCAGAGGCATAGTGCTCTTGATTTGTTGAGTTTTTGATGGATTTTTAGCAAAAACACTATTCTATTCATTTTGCATTAAGTCCTTGTGTTTTAGGTATGGAAATTGACTGAAAATCTTCTGGTATTTTCATAGGAAGCTATCCCAATGAGCCAATCATAAAATTCATTTTGATTTGGGTGAATTCTAGTTGATTTCGTGTTCGAAAAGGCATACAGGTTCATCGAGCGAAACTATAGTTCATTCAGCAAAACTACCACTGTTCCAGTGAAACTACCAAAATTGTGTTCTTGGACATTGGTTATTGTTAGTCGGTGAAAGTACCTCATTTTGAATGAAAGTTCTTGACCTTTGATTGCGAAAAAAAGTGAAAGTGCTGCCGAAATTGTCCTCAAAATGAAAGTTCTACTAGTTTCAACGAATCTGTTGCCGAAACTAGAGTCTTCGAGCACTCATTTGTTCGAGCGAAACTGCTGTCCTATTTCCTAGAGAAAGTAGCGGCGAAAGTATCAGCGAAAGTAGCGGTGAAAGTATCAGCGAAAGTAGCAGTGAGATTGGTAGTGTCCAACAAAATTAGAGGAGTTTAGCGGAATTACCTTCTGGTTTGAAAATGACAACCACCAGTATCACCATTTCTGACTTGGAAAGTGTAGCACCCAATATGCTACCGAGGCTTATTAATGGTGACAACTTTGAAGATTGGAAATGTTATTTGAAATCCTTTTTCTACTACACCGATCGCAACCAATAGGAATCTATCATCAATGGTCCACATACTCCTATCATCACTGTTTGTCAAACTACCTAACAAAACACTGATCCATGAATCTACACAGAAAGGTTAAGTTAACCGATCATGATCAGAAAGAATTTGGGGCTTTAACTCTGTGTTTATCTCAAGAAATTTACAACCGTTTTACTGAACACAAGAATGCAAAATCCTTGTATGATTCTTTATGCGAGTTTTATGATGGTAATAAAGACTTGAAAAAGGACAAGAAAGCCCAAGTTGAAAAGGAGTTTAATTCATTTGTTGGACACAAAATAAGAACCTTACTGATCTTACCGACTGATTCCTCTCTATTTTAAGTAACATAAAGAAATATGATGAACAGTTGGGTAATCGTGAACAAGTCACAAAACTCTATAATGGAGCTTGCAAGTCAGAATGTTGAAGCAGGAAAGAAGTTTTGCTAATTGCAAACTCATGGATGTGATCAGCAAACTAATTTCATTTTATTTGGACATGAAAATGAGAGAATATAATCAATCAATGGTGCCATCTACAGTTTATCGACAAAATGCTGCATTGATTTCATATGCTGCAAACTCTTCAATGTATGGTGCAGCTTATGGTGGGTCTTCTAGATATGGTGTGTCAGACAAGTCTTGTAGTAGATTATCAAGTGTTGGTTCAACCATTAGTCACTACTCAAGTTCCATCTAACACAATGGCATTGTGTAAGGCCCCGTTCCCGGGCACCTCACAGTTGGTCATTCATAGCATTAAATATACACAATATAATACAATTCTTAAAACAATGCAGCGGAAGTGATTAACAAAAACCATTCATTTTATTTATAATTACTGTTGTTATGCAATACAACATCATTAAACTACAAAAGACAACATTCTTTGGTTGCATTGCAAAACAACAATAATAATCATATGTAAATGGATGTCAGTCTTGCCCCGCCAAGTAGCCTCCCTGCGTGCCATCCTCAGCAACCATTACCTGCCAACAGAAAATGCATAAAAGTCAGCGTTGCTAAGTTAGTTTTAGTTTTATAAGCATTAAATTACTTTAAACGTTTCATACGTGAAAATACTCCTTTCCATAACATACTTTCATTGCTTTCACACATGTTCATTCGTATCGTACGTATTCATTCATTTCGTACTTTATCCTTTCATTCATTTCGTACTTTACTCCTATCGTTCATTTCGTACTTTATCCTTATTGTTGGTACACATGTCCCTAGTTCTAGTTCTAGTGTGCTTAAATGTAAATGACTTTCATTTTGTTACATTGATGTAATGTTTTGATATATGTAATGAAAACTCTTTATTGAATGATTATAGGTTATTGAATGTCATGTCTATTTATATTATTGTTTAGTACATGGTTATATGAACATGTTATACGGGTTTACAGTTGTTAGACATAGTTCTGTATCGTTAAAAGTTCAGAAATATGTTTATCTAAGTTTTATGATCCAGTCTCACGACTGGACCATGCTAATTGGCCAGTGGCACGACTGGACCATGTGATTGAGCCAAACACACGATTGAGTCATAAGACTGGCTCAGTCGTACAAATGTATCAATCGTGTGGGTCAGTCGTACGTGTGAATGGATCGTATGACTTAGTCGCATGACTGAGCCATAAGCATGGCTAAGTCGTACGAATGAAGACTGTAACCTATAAATACCACTTAATTCGTGAAAAAATGTAACACTTTGAGAATTCACAACCTTAGCCATCCCATAGCATCCAAGTCATCCCTTCCAACTTCATTGAGCATTCCTGATCATTGCTAATCAATTCTTAATGTTTTCTAATTTAGTTTTGATCGGATTAACGTTCTCCCTGATTGGATCGCCAATCAAATAGGATTCCGCACTATTTGATATGGTTTCACGTAGTTTCGGTTAGTACCAGTTCGTACTCGGTCCTAACAAGTGGTATAAGAGCTTTGGCTCTTGATTCTACGTGGATTCAATCGTGTTTTTGCAAAAGTCAATGTTTTAAATCAAAAGATCCATTCCGTTTGCATTAAAAATTCAATTTTTACAAGTGCATGTGTTCAAAAGTTCGTAATTTTTGAGTTCTAGCCGACTAGGGTTTTCAAAATCGTGATTTTAGTCGAATCGAGTGAAAAATTCTGAAAAATTTCAAAGTCAGACGTCTCAGTCGCATGATTGATCCAATCGCATGACTAAACTCTATACGCACAGCTCAGTCGCACGATTGGACCAATCGTCTGTTTCAGTCACACGTTTAAGCTCATTCGTTTGGTTCAGCTCATTCGTATAGTTCATTCGTACGATTGAATTCATACGCATAGGTTCATACGCACGATTGACCTCAATCGCACGTGTGAACTTAGTCACACACTTCAATCGTCTGATTGTCTCATTCGCACTCCCCAGTCGCATCAGTCAGTCAGTTTGTCAAACTTTCAGTCTAAGTCATCATGGACGAACAACAATATGCTTTCTCAGCCGGGAAGGACTTCAGAATTCAGAATCTCTTGCTTCTTGAAAATGAGATCGGAAATCACAACAAACCATCGAAGCTTCTGTCACTTGACGAATATCCTCAATGGAAGCAACTGTTTGAGATTCATTTAAATGGAGTAGACACCAACTTATGGAGCACTATTGAGACTGGCTACACTATGCAAGTTGGAGTAGACGGTGTTCCACTGACTCTAAGTGGTTTGAATGAGGCATAAAAAGTTGCGTACAATGCTGAGAAGAAGGCCTATGCTTTGCTGACACAATCCATCCCAAAGGACATTTTTCATCAGTTCTCAGAACACAAGCAGTGCAAGAAGTTATGGAAGGCTTTGGAGAAACGTTATGAAGGAAATGCTACACTTAAGTCTCTAAAGGCTGGCACCTCTACATCTACACAGGTAGAATCTATAGAAGCTCTCTTTGATAAACATGCTTGTGTTGATTGTAATAAATTTAGAGAAAGCATAGATTTAAAAT
>BJCN01321015.1:0-13140 GCA_018326445.1 Flaveria brownii
CTCTTGGATAGCATACTTCTTTGCTTCAGCCTCAGCTATTACTAGCTGGGCTTGAGCCTCAGTCAACTTTAAAACTAAGTCTTTTATTTGAGCCTTGTAGTTGGACTGCTCATGTTTTAAAGTAGATGCAGTGGTTTCTAACTCTTCAATTTTTAGTTTATAGTCAGCTTTTGCTCTTTTAAAATCAGTCTTTAGTATGTTTAAAGACTCAACATCAGACTTGAGTTTCAAGTTGTAGTCCTTGTACAACTTAACCTTAGCTACACAGTCAGGAGTACAGAGATGCTCACGTACCTTGGTATCCTCTATGCCGGCCATGAGAGCTTGAGCAGGAGTGATATCTTGCACCATAAAGCTCCAATCAACTTCTTGAGCAACAGCTACGGTCTGCTCAGCTGGCTTGGCTGTAATTTGTGTGTTAGCATGATATTGAGGGGCGTGAGCTTCTCCAGGGTTGGATCTTAGAGCCTTGCATTCCCTTGCAAAGTGGCCAGGTTGGTTACAGTTGTAACATTTGGCCTTTGCCTTGTCAAACCCAAATTTGCTATTTGCTAGGTTATAAGGGAATCGCCTTCCAGTTCTCTTGTAGAACTTCTTTGCTCTGTATGTAAGTAGAGCCATTTGTTGGACAATGTCCATGTACTCAACATCATCTGGGCTGAAACACTCCAGATCATCAATACAGAACTGAAAATCACCAGAGTGTTCTTTTCCTAAAACAAAAGCACAATATTCCTGAAAAGGACCTTGTTGAGCTTGTTGACACTTAGGTGTCTCAGGGAAAGTTTTGTAGGGTCCAGATGAGCAAGATGGCTGCTGGTTGTAAGTTAGGTACGTCTAGGACTGTGGAGTTTTTGCACCTTCAGCAACATGTAGAGCATTTCTGACAGGAGTGGTTGAGCTGCCATTCATCTACCGCTTATTCAGATTTTCCATCTCCATACGGTACCCATCAAGGATTCCATATAGTTCAATCATAGTGAGTGTTCTAAGGTTTTCAGATCTCCTAATGGAAACACAATAGAATGTCCATTCACAAGGAAGAGCACTCATGAATTTCCTTACTATGTCTCTCTTTTCACGAGTTACACCCATGGATTGTAGAGATGCTATCAGATCCATGTATCTAAAGTATTGTTGGCTCAAGTTTTCACCATCAATATAGGTGAAGTTCTCAAACTGTTGCTTCAGAGCATCCTTCTTGGATTCTTTGGATTCTTTGGATTTTGAGGAACCAGGGTAAATTAACTTTAAAGCATCAAAGAGTTCTTTGGCTGTAGTGCAATGCTCAAAGCCTGCCATGATCGAGTTTGGTATGGCAGTAAGCAAGACAGTCATAGCTTTGCTATCAATGTCCATCTTCTTGTACTCTTTATCAGAGTACTCTTCGAATTCCTTTTCAATCATGGCACCATCTCCAGTTGATGAAGCCACTTTTGGTATATATGGTCCATGAGTAACGGACTTCCACATACGAGAGACTTGATACTTGATGAATCCTTCAATGCGTTGACACCAACGCCTGAAGTTATCAAGGGTGATAATGGGAGCTTTGGTCATGGTTCTCATTTCTGGTTCTCTGGTTATGGGCCATTTTGGTTGAGCGAGTAAGTTTGAAGAAACAATGGTGATTTAGGATGGTTAGATCTCATAATCAAGAGCCTGGAAGCTCTTATACCAATTGCAGGATCGATATTGTTCTCTCAACACTTAGTGTTTCTTACAAACTGTTAAGTATCACTCGTTTGATGAATGCAGGATCAAGAACTCAGTTGATAATAATATAATAAGTAAAGAGCACAAGAAATGGGTTTCAAGATACTTGTATATATTATCTCTCAACTAAGTATTACAAGACTCATGCAAAAGCATGGATACTAAGTTACAATGCGCGACTATATATACTACTATCTACAGCTTGTTATACGTAGATAACATGTTGGGGCTTACTTCTAAACAAATACTACATTGCTAGAGGTAGGGTGTCTTAGATAAAGTATTATCTAAGATAAGGTAGTCATGATAGGTCCATGACTTATCTTTTGGTCACCAACAAAAGGTAGCTGATGTACTAGTTAAGGAATGGGGGTGGACAAAAGTAAGGTCAACCACATGAACGTAGAAAGCATCTTGCAGAGAATCAGAGTAGGCAGCAAGTGTTAGTCGCACCATGCTTTGTCCTCTGGTTCATATTGTGATTGTTCCGAAGTGTAAATGGCCTTGAAAGAATAAGTTCTTTCGAACCATTTATACTTCGGAAGACTCAGCTTCTTCCGAGGCTTTGTCTTCAGAAGACTTTATCTTCAATCTTCTAAGTGTCTACTTCGAAAGAATATCTTCTAAGTTTCAGAAGACTGAGCTTATTCTTCGGAAGCTCTTCGGAAGATCACTATGTAAGCTTCGGAAGTTGCAACATTGCCTTCGGAAGACTGCTCTTAGCTGTACAGATTTCTTCTAAGTGTTGTTTTGGTTACATCAGCATCAATAGATCCAACAAAGTGGTTAAGAAAATGACAAGTGGTAAAAAAACCTTCTTTTATTTATAATAAAATAGATTCTTGTATTAAACATAAAGCTAGTTGTCATGATTTAGCTTGGCATACTTACGGGTGTCATTCGGGTTTTTTAATTGGGTTTTAGGTTCATCAGGTCGGGTTCTTTGGGTTTTTAGATATATAAATCAACCCGAAGGCAAAACCAAATACATTATATTTAATCGGTTTTCAAGTTTATTCGGGTCGGGTTAATCGGTGATTCAGTTGTTCAACTTGTAAATTTAAAAATAAAAAACAACATACTTGAAAGTGTTTTGGTTTTGGTAATAGGTTTGGCATCTCTTCACAGCAGGTTTGATAGTCGTAGTTGAAAAATAAAATAAAATCAACTTTTATTTCCACATGTTACTCAAATGTATGCTTAACACAAACAAACATCATATAACAATATTCCTCGAACAAAAGTAAAGCAATAACACGTTATTGGATCTATAAAACATGTTACCTTTATATTATAATGGTCAGACATAAAAGAAGTAACAAACATAAATTTTAAACAAACAAACATGAGAATGCTCGAGTATGAAATTATTATACCTTGTTTGTAATCAGTTTAAATGATTTAGTAGGAAAGATGGACTAATGGAATGATCAAGTATAAGACTTGTGTCATCGATTAAAAACGGAGTGATTTAAGAATTGAGCGGGTTCATAAAAAGTCAGAAACATATGTCATCAATTGAAATCCTATCATATGAAATATAGATTATCAATTATGATGATATGGTATTTGGGTTATTCGGACAACTCAAAGACCAACTTAAATAAGAATTTTGGGTTTGGGTTTGATTTGTAATCGGGTTCGTGTAAAAATTACACCCCTAGGCTTACTTGGTGTAATTTTTCTTTTAAGAACGTCCCATTGTAATGTTTGGTGTTCGGTCCTGAAATCTTGCTTGCGGCATGTTTGATAAATGTTTTTTGCTATTTATAAAAAAGTCTCTTATAATATATCATAAAGTCCACTTTAAGTTACCTAGAAGTCGTTTATGCGTTTATTATGTTGACGAAACACCGGTTATCACATTGGAGGTTGAAAGATTAATCTAAGTGAAGTTTTTTTGGGTGAGTTTGTTCATTGTAGGCGAATTAAGCCCTAAAGACGTTGCAAACTATTGTTTTCAAAGTAGTGTACGTTTTTTCTTGTTTACTTTGTTGCTGAAATTTGGTTTTGTTTTTGGGTTTTTCTTCGTATACTTTTGTTGATTGTTTTGTACATGTCGATTTTCTGGTTTTGTATGCAAAACTATAAGAATATGTGTTACTTAATAGTTTTAAGAGATTGAAACTGATAATCTAATGTCTGCAGTTCAATTCATGAAAGTTGGGTCTTATCAGCAATCTATATAAATAAGAAACCCATAGATGGCTTCCTGCTAAGGTTAAAGTGGAATTTTTGATATGTTATAGAAGATGATAAAATTTGCAATCTACAAGTATGAGTTTAACACAAGCTCATAAATGACATTTGTGATACTCAGTTGATTATTTGGTTTGCATGTGTGTAGAAGTTATCGCTTTTGTGGTTTTAATAATGACAAGTAAATTTAAAAAACATATTAAAGACAATAAGACTCAATTTTTTGAATTGAACCAAACCGCTAACAATAAACCAGAAAATATAACATCAACCTATGTAAAATTGTAAATAAATATTAACTGCCTTTAAAATACAAGTGTCAAACTCCTTCACTTGAGTGACTTGTTCTTGCACTCCTACATATAAAAACCAAAAATTGTCAGGTGTGAAACGATCAACAAAAATATATGGACCAAAACCTGAAAACAAAACCAAATTAACAGATGTAAACAATAGAAAATACTACTTTGAAAACGACAGTCTGCAACGTCTTCTGGGCTTAATTCGCCTACCATCTGCAGCCTCACCCAAAATAACTTCATTAACCAAATCTTTAAAGATTAATCTTTCAACCTCCAATGTAATAACCGGCATTTCGCCATCATAATCTGTCCAACTTTCTTCACAATTCAATACTTCCTCCCACAAAACACCCCTCAACGCGAAATCTTCCTCTTCTAAACTAATATTGTCATTCTTCTTAACTTGTAACTGTTCAATGTCCAAACATAAATCCCTCAGAAGCTTTTGTGCATTAAATGTTTTCTTCACAAGGTTAATAGATTTTTGAAAAGGTACTGATAAAGCTAACGTTCCTGCAAGAATCTCATTTACCGCATCGAAAATAAGCTTCCTGTGGAATTTTTCCTTTTTGATGATCTTTTCAGGTGTACTGGGTTCTTGTTTTGTTGAACTGCTGAATTTGGTTTGTTCCAACACTAAAAATAGCTCGGGGTTGATCGGGTAGCCTGAAGAGTGAAACTGGAAAGTTGTGAGGTTTGAACCGAGGTCCCTGAGTAGGAGCCCTGAAGCTAATAGAATCTCTGAAATATACATGTCATCAGGCTTTGTGTTATCACAGAGAGATGCAATGTAATTTGTGTGTGGTTCATCGTTATCCAAATTGAGCCTTGTAAGTTTTTGAACCAAATGCTTGATATCTTGTAGCTTTTTGTGGTTAATTTCAGAAGTAATACCCAAAGATAGTGTGTCAGGAATGACATCATCTGGTGCTTGACATCGATCTTTAATCCCTTGATTAGCATCATCTGTTGAATTTAATATTTGTGCAAGTATAATCAAATATTAGCATATGGCACTGACAAAAAATTTACCCATCATGAAACACTAGAGCCATTTTGACCCATTTACATATGAACGGCCGCTCTAGGTTATGTTTTAACTATGAAGAGTGTAGCCGGTGATATAAATAATCCTCATAAAAAGAAACAATTTACCAAGTCTAATGGGTAATAAATATGTTTAGCTTAAAGGAAGGGGTCAAGGGTTCTTGGATCAAAAATCACCTAAGAAGGTTGTTATGATGCAAAAAACCTCCAAAATCATTTTAATATAAACACAGATTAGTTCTTAGATCAAGTTTCCCATTAAACTAGAAGCATAAAAGCATCCTGAATTTATCCTTATTAACTCTTGAACACATCAAGATCATAAACACTCAAACATCATTTGACACAAAAGAATATATAAATAATGATATGTGTAAATCATTACATGGTATGCATATAACTGAAAATTTTTGTATCAAATGACTATTTCATGCTGTGGCAGTGTTTAAATGAGCATTTTAGAAGTGATTCTCTGATACCGATAACCAGAATCATCTAATTAGCAGTAATAGAACCAACTATAGAAAATAGTGTTAAGATGTGTTTTTATGGTATGGAGTTGTAATAGTTAGATAATTAGATGTTTGAATCCTTGACAAATTTCGACTATCTACAGAATCAGTAGACAAAAATGACCAAAAAGGACATATTTGTGAAAAACAAGTGCTAAATATGTTATTTTAGTTTACACTTGGATAATCGGTTTTGTTACACCTGCTATGAAATTACACCCCCAAAACATCATATAATCAGAAGCAGATTTTTCTTTTTTGTCCAAACTTAAACTCTCACTATTGTAACTTCAATTCACAATAATCAAATAATCAGTTCCAGAATACAAATCGAAACACCTCTTGTGCATCTTAACTGAAGGATTTAAATTTATGATGATAATTTCTTTTTACCTTCCACTGTTTTCAGCATATGTTTCACGGGTGAAGGCGAATTGTCCATATAAACTCCATTATCAAGAACAGAAATTGGACTTGGATATTCTGGGCCAAGTAATTCATGCTGCCTCACAAGTAAAGTTGATTTCTAGAAAAATAAACAATAAAAATTAGACATGTGAAATTTGACAACATGATTCAAGATGCCAATTTTGACTTATTTGCTTATGAATGGCTCAATTTGGGTTGTCTTATTTTGGATAAGAACAATTATTTAAAAGAGAAATGGATCGAACGGGTTGAAAGTCTCCTAAGTATTTATGATGCATACAACATACTAACACATTATATTAGAATATTTAGATTATTGCTGTAATAATATTGTTTTATAAAATAAAAAATGTAAAAATGTAAAAGATGGTATTAGCTAGTCAACCCAACGAACCGCCCACCCAATACTAAAATGACTTGTAACGACCCGAGCCTGTTTTGACCCATTACCCAACCCGCCCGACCTGTCAATCAACTGAACTTACCTCTTGTATTGAGAAAGGACTCTGCAAGTTATATGTTCCTTCGGAAAAAGCAGGAATGTTGACCACTTCATGAGACACTTGAGTTTCTTTGTAACTCAACTTCTTTGATTGGCCCTTGATCTCATGGCATGGACCATCAATTGGCTGAATGTTTGAAGATTTAGATCTTCTTCCACCAGGGAAACTCAAATCTGAAACCTGTTTGACTGACTGTTTTCTCAATTTACTAGAATCCACAGGCGGAGTGGGCGGCCGAGACTGCCTCTCTAACTGAGGCCTCTTCTGTGATAATCTTGGGCTGATAGATCCCAAGGCCTTTCCTGAAGTTGTAGCACTTTCTTTTTTCAGCTGTTGTTTGCTCAAACCTGGTGTAGTCCTTGTATGTCTTCCTCCACTATTAACTTCATGAGCATTAACTGTATTCTCTTTACGTGTACTTTTAGGAATATTATTTCTGGAAATCCTTCTGTGATCAATCAGAAAGTCTTCAACCGGCATAGTTGATCTTTCAACAAGTTTTGCAGGCTTCATGATGACAATAGGTGACTCATAAGCCCTCACATTATTTGATCCCCTAGCTTTTTGACGGTCTGAAAATCTTTCATTGTGAGTGGTAACAACTTGTCTTTTCACCATAGTTTGCGTTCCTTCTTTTCGGGTTTCTATTGACTGCATTGCCTCTAATATCTGTTTAAGATCTCTAAGATCCTTTCCAGATTGTGTGAATTCAAGATGCTTCGGTCTTTTATCAACTTCACTATAAACAGATGAGAGTGGACTATGTGTTCTAGTTGGTGATTTCATTGCACGAGAAACTGGCCTCTGAGGACTTCTAACACCATCCCGTTGCTTCCATGGTGCATGCTCGAGTGGAAATCTTGGAATTCGCTTAATGTCAGAATTCCTCCATAAGGGTGATGTAGACTCCCTTGGTGATCTTGATGAGTTGTGCGAATTGATTGGCCTGAAAAGGTCAGTTGCTTTTGCAGACTTCGACAATGAATTCACATCTTCAGCTCCAGAAGTCCTGATCAGGCCCGAACCTGATTCCTTCTGGTTGGGTGATGAAGAATCAGGCAAAGCTTCCAAGCCCATCAACTTGGCTACAACGCTAGTTGGCCGTGACTGAACCAGGCCTCGGCCAGTAGAGATTGCATCATCACTTTTCGGGTTTCTTAGACTACGGTTTGAACTCTCTCTGCTGTCCAGAGAAAGCATTGGTAGTTCTTCCAGCTGCTTTGAATTCAATGCGTTTGAATTATCTCGTGATTGAAAAGAAAAACGGTTTGTTTCCCGCCCATCATATGAGAACCTAGAACAGTCTTTTGGTACTGAAAATGATGTCCCATCTCTAACATAGGAAGATTTAGATCTAGAAAGTCCTCTAGGTTCATTATGATACCAATTGGACTCTTGAAACTTAGCAAGTGCATCAAGTGACTCTCTATAGTCCACCACATATTCTCCATCATCTTTGACTGTAGGTTTATGTCTGTACATTGAATCTTTCACGACATTTCGAAGATCAACATTTTGATGAGATTGGCGTGTAAATGAGTCCCTTGAAAGGATTTCTGGAAACATGATTTGATCGGGTTCTTGATGAGTTGTTTTATAAATATTACAATCCACAGATGAGAAGGAAGACGAGCGAGACATTGATGAGAAAGAATCTCGAGATGATTCTGTTAATGCCCTGTTTTTGTCTTGTACAATCTTGTTTGAGTACTTTTCCTGAAATAACAAATGCATGTTAGAAATGGGCAAACCATTTTCAACTTTTGAAGCGACGATAATCTTCAATTAGACAAAGGGGGTGTGTTTTATGTGTGCTTTTATAGTGATCATGAGACTTAAGTAAGCAGAATCAGTTAATCAGTTGAATAAAACATGTCTTAAATCATAGTGTTTGCACGTCTTGTGTTGTTTAAAGTTGCAATAATCAAGTGTTTTTGAAAATTTTCTTATTTTTCAAGTGATTAATATATAAATAACTGAAAAAAAAACCTTTAGTGAAAAGGAGGGTTTTCTGTAATGAAATTGATTTCTTCATTAAGTTGCAAACATTTGCAACCTTTTTTTCTTGAATCAGATTACAGTAACTTTGTTTCTTAATCATATTCCACGAACTATTCATAAGAAATGATAATGTGGACCAAAAAATGTTATCAGGCCCACCCAACCTAATCTAACCCGTTTGGATCCGTACAAAAAACAACACATTTTAACCCAATCCCTTTTTGACCGGTAATCGAACCCGTCTATTTTGCTGCCACAAGAATGACCACTTAATTGTTACTGACTCTTTAAAAGCAAAATATAGAATTAGATAATATGAGTATTCAAACTTCTTGTGAGTAGAAATAGTTTAGGCATACTTACCATAACATAAGGTCTCTGGTATGAATTACTTGACTCATGTTCAGGCGTTCCATTGTAAGGTTGTGAACTACCTACACAAGAAAGTAAAGTTTGATGTTGAGATGCATAATATAGACGAACGGCCACCGAGGATGGAAGACAATGACTATAATTCATATCATGAGAAATTAAACATTCAAGAATTCAAATGAGCCATATTTGCAACACAAAAACAATAACTCTCAATGGATTACTGGTTATGACAGTATGCTATCAAACAAATTCTTACTTTTAACATTTCAGGTATTGAAATGAATTCTAGCTTGAGGGTTACCAGAATGGAGCCTTTTGGGACTGTGGTCAGAGACTCGCCTTCCGGCAACAATCTGTTGGCGATCAAAGAGTTGAAAACCACCTGTCATACATCCTATTTGCTTCTGTAGATCAGGGTTATCATCTGCCAATGAGTGCAAAATCTTTGCAGCCATTGTTGTTCTTTAGTGGTTAATCCAACAACCCAAATGCTTAACACCCTTGCAACAAATCAAGAATCTTGAAGCTCCAATCAATCACCACAAACCAAAAGTCAAACGTTTTTTCTCTGGTTCTCTCAGGCAAAACAACAAACAGTTGGAGGGCAATAAAGATTTTCAATTTTCAACCCCTAATTACACTTCCTCTCCCTCTCAATCTCACAAACTTACAACGTACAGCAGATCCATTACAAATCAGAGTCCAAAGATTAAGGTAACATGCTAATGCAAACAAAACTACAGTGACCCAAAGAGCTCTTTCTTTTGGGATTTTGTTAAAAGCCTGTGGTCTGTAATCTTGGTAACAAAAGACCATAAATCAGACACTTTTACAGCACATAAGAACAAAAACCGAAGTGGGTATTGGTGATTTCGACAGATGAATGTGAAAGGAGATTGCAGAATTGAATGGTGGGTTGGTTGTAGGATTAAACAATGGGTAATTGAACAATCCAGTGTATAAGGAAATGTGTTTGTTCACACTTGCATGTGGGTTGTAGGGATGATTGTTTTGATGTGGGTCTTGTTTTGTCTGTATGAACAATTGAACATGTGAAGTGTCAGAGATTGTGTGTGTGTGTGAGAGAGATGAACCATTGATCGTCGAGACCTTCAACCTGCAAGAAGTCAAAAGCAGTATCGGTATATTCAATTCCATTGGGTAGGAAAGTGTATGCCTCAAAATAATAATAAAAATTTTACATTTTTCAGATTTTGTTTTCGATTAATTATAAAAAAAAAAATTAATCATTCATAGTGGTTAATGTAAACAAATGAACAAGAAGAATGAAGAAGATGAGAGCGGCTGTGAATCAGAGCTGTCGATCTTTAGAACCCTAAAATGGAGCTTCTAATTTAAAGACAAAAAACTTTGTTGAAATGACATAGCAGCCCTCCATAATCTCCAGAAGACAGCAAAGACCCACGAACATATAAACCTGCACAAACTTAACCCAGAAATAAGAAACCTTTGATTTGAAAAAGGAAATACCTTTTTAACAGTTAACCGAATAAAATAAAAAATATTGCTGTTTACTTTTATACTAAAATTTTTAATGTTATTTGAAAGTGGTTACGATTGAAGAAAGAAAAATATAATGATAAATATATAACAAGTAATATTTATTTAAAAAGTAGATAGAAAAATAGTAATTTTTTGGGTACGTATAAGAATTACGATAAAAAAACCCGCTGTGAATGCTCTTATCAAGCTAGTTCCTACAAAAAGTTAGAAGACATTCTATTAAAAAGACATTCGGTAAAATAAAAAAATCATCCCTGGTAAAAAAAATATGAATTTCATTCATTACATTCACAATATTAAATCTATATCACTATCTATCAGGAGATTAGACGTTTAAACAATTTGTACGGAATATCATTACTACACATAAGGTCATCTGCCATGGTTCCTTGCAACTAGTCGTGAGCTGATGTGGTGAAAACCACGCCATTATACGACACGCCACCATGTGTGGTCTACTCCAAACTTGGCTTGAAGAACTTCGACATGTGATGGGAGCAACGTCATATAGCCGTTCAATGGCATTATTTTTAAAAAATAATAATAATAATAATTAATTTTAATTATAGATAACCTTCAATCATAAACATTCTAACATTGTAACCACGTGACCCCTGTCTTTAAGGGACCTCATAGTTGGTTTAAATAAATTATAACCATAATTGTTAAATTGGAAATTTCATTATCATGGAAGCAGAAAAACATTCAGACATTCAGCATTTAATATAAATTAAAACATTATACATACACACGATTTATTCCATATATTCTAAATTTGTATGAGGATTGGTCTTTCATACCAAACATCTTCTGTACGCGTATAAGAGTAGCCTAACCAAAAGCCTTGTCATATTCATGCATTCTTCTTCAAACGTTATTTCCCTCAATAAGAGTTCAAATCTTAGAGGTTTACTCGGTGGTTTCTTAGGTTCATGTGGGGTACCCAAAGCGGTTGAATCCGAAGAGATTCTAAACTTAGTATTACAAGAGTGGCAATTATCCTGTGATTGTAATGCTTATATATATTAGAGATCCATCATTCGTGAACCTTGGTAATCGTAGTGCTTTTAATCTTTATTTTCCTATGTAGCAAAGGGGAATTCTGCACACACCGCGTTTTCCTGGAGAAAACCGATTCAAACGGTTACGGTTAGGGCTCCCCGTGACCGTTGGATCGGGTGTGAGACCTAACTGTCACGATGCGGTCTAACCGTGACAGTTAGATTTGGGGATCCGTTGCCCAATGATTGGGTATGTAATTAATGGGGAATTGATTAGGGTTAAGAGGCTATATGTCACGGTTTGGCCAAACCGTGACATATTGCTCATATTTTCTATATTTTTTAATCATATCACTTTGTTTTTATTTTATTTTATCACTCGTTTAACCTAATCGTAACTCACAAGTTTGTGTTTTGTGTTTATTAACAATTTATCTTATTACAAGTATTTATTTATTATTAATGTGACAGTTTTGTATTTAATTTGTTTACGAGTTTGTAAAAATCGGTTGTCATTATACAGACATATTGTATATATTTTCTAAATTTGAGTAATCATACTAGTTTGTTTTTATTTTTATTTTATCACACGGTTAACCTAATCGTAACATACGTGTTTGTGTTTTGTGTTTATTATTAATTTATCATATTACAATTAATTTTTGTTTTTAATTATTTATTAAACAAGTTGGTTGTTATTATTTTATCATATGGTTAACCTAATCGTAAAAATCAGTTGTTATCAAACATATACAATTAACATTATCAACATTACAAATATAAAACAAACAAACAAAGAAACACAACCAAACAAACACAACCAAATATACAAGTCATAATAACTGAAACTGCATATATATATACAACGAGTATTTCCATACAAAAATAAATAAAATACAAACAAAATACCTATCTAATCCATCATCTCCGGATCGCTGCCCTGACCAGACCCGCCCGCGCCAGATGGGCCAGCACCGTCATGGTCTAACCGCCTCGGTGGCTGTGACAACAACGGCGTACCCGAGGCGGCATAGTTCACGACCATATGCTGGATGACCCAGTCCATCATATCCTCCAGCCTCCTGGTCATATCCTCCAGCCTCGTGACCCTGTCTCGTGTGTCCTGAAGCATATCAAGAACCTGAGCAGACAATCGCACGGCATGGTACACGCACTGAGGATGCTGGGGCGGGTCCTGGTCGTGCAGCGGGGGAATGGGCTGATCCTCCCCGCTGCCAAGGGGCTCGTGGGCATCCTGAAGGTGGATCTCATCCCCCGCCAGCTCGGGGGGTCCACCAATAGCTCGGGCACCCATGGCACGAGCTCATGGTATCTACTGAGCAGGTGCCACGTGCCGTCGGGGAACCTCCGAACGATCCTCATCCCAGTGGCGGTGTTCCGGGCGGCCACGCGCACAGGAGTTGGAGGTAGCAGGAGCTGGGACATGGCATGCGCGTACCCCAAGCCCCGAGCGATCCGGGAAACGATGTTCCCGCCCACCAACGCCCCTCGCGACTGCCGGTGATAATAA